>OY720462.1:25515029-25645029 GCA_963082715.1 Harpalus rubripes | reverse complement strand
TGAACTAAGACCTGATATTAAAAAAGTTCTCATGCCATTTATGAAATTTAAAACTGATCTAACATTTGAAGAAGCTGTGGAACTGGCAGAGCAAGAAGAATTAGAACTAGTCTCAAATAAAAGGGGTTGTCTAGAAGTAGGGGCAGTAAATAAAGTATCACATACACCGCAGCAGGGTATAAAATGTTATAATTGCGGAAAGATAGGTCATATGCGACGGGATTGCAGGAGGGGAAATACCTGTGCACGCTGTGGAAAACTAGGGCACTATGCAAAAGACTGTAGGGCAAATTTTAATCAAAATAGGAGCTATAATTCTAGCAGGTACAAAGGACCATCGAGAGGCAGTCAAGGAAACAGTAGAGGCACGTACAAGCCACAAGGAGAACGCCGAACTCAGAATTTAAACGGAAATCACCTATCGCGCGCGACCCATCACGGGAGGTCTCAGTAAAAACTTTCAAAATTAATCATATACGCTCAGTTTTAGAATTATATACAGATGATCCAAATTTTATTTTAGTTCAAATCGAAGGCACACCTGTAAAATTATTAATAGACTCAGGGTCAAGAGTTTCAATTCTTAAGAAAAAATTTGTAAAAGGGCATAGAATACAAAGAGGGGACATTGGGCGTTTAAAAGCAATAACAGGTGCAACAGTGTCGTATTACGGCACAAGTAAAATTAAATTCGATTGCCAAAATTCTAGTTTCCGACAAAAAATGGTAGTTTGCTCAGATGATTTAGATTTAGATGCCGATGGCCTGTTAGGTAGAGACTTCATTCGTAAATTTGACGTGCTCGTGTCGAGAGAGGAAGTAAAATTTCAAAACGTTAGTTTAAAACTACTGAGCAACACTGACCTAGAAAAAATGGCCGCGGCAGCACCAGTCGATGTCATTGGATGTGATGTTGAAACCCAAGCGGATGACGTCAGCGATAAGGCGGAGCAGCGAGCAAGAGTGTCTGATAACCAAAACAATATTCAGGCACGTATTCAGCGGGCAGCCATCACAAGTCGAGATAAGGACGCGGGAATTCAAAATATGGAAAATGGCTCCCTTCATCAAGAAAAATCGGTCTCACAAACCAGTGGATTGGTTAAATTGAAGAGCGCCGTGAAGATTCCTCCAAATTCTGAATTCGTGTGTATTGCAGTCCAGGATCTGATCAATCCAGGGCAAGATATTGTGGTGGAACCCGTAGAGCTGAGGACCCATGGGGTTATGGCTGCAAGAGTCATAACAAAAGCTGAAAAAGAGGTACCGGTGAAGTTGATGAACTTCACAAATCAAGAGCTTTCATTAGGAAAGAACATGTTAATTGGCACGTCGGCCATACTTGAGAAGAGGAGCGCTGGGGATAAACAGGCTTCAGAAGAACAGCATTCATCGACCACGTTAAAAGAACAAGTCGGGACAGCTGTCAGCAGAGAGAAGAATTCTCACGCGAAGGGCGCTGAGAAGATACAAGCTCAAGATAAGCAGCATTCGTCGATCATGGTAAAAGGACCTGTCGAGACAGCTGTAATCGAAGAAATGAAGAATTATCGAGCTGAGAACACTAAAGGGCAGCAACCATCGACAAAGCCAAGAAGAGGGCAACAAATCAAGGTAGCTGAAAACACAAAGAATAAACGAGGACAAGCCAAGTCCACGGAGAAGAGTCAACAGGCCACGCCAGCTGTAAACAAAGAGCAGCATGTAGTGTGCGCTGTGGAAGTTCAAGGAAAAGGAAGAATTGAGGAACAATTCAACTTGGACTATTTAGCGGAAGAGGTAAAAAGTAAATTACTAAATTTACTGAGAAAGTATGAAGACATCTTTCAATGGGAAGATAGTAAACTAGGGTGCACACACAGAGTAAAACATAGAATTATTACGGAAGATGTGCCTCCTATAGCCAAAGCACCGTACAGAGTTCCCTACAGCCAACAGGAACCGTTGGCTAAAGAATTAAAGAAAATGCGCGAAGCAGGCGTAATAGAACACTCCGATTCGCCATGGTCAGCTCCAGTGGTCATCGTGCCGAAGAAATCCGAAAATGGAGAGGCCAAGATAAGGGTGTGTATCGACTTCAGAGGGTTAAATAAAGTGACCAAGAAAGATTATTTTCCTGTGGCTAACATGCAAGAAACCCTGGATCAGTTAGGAAATGCAAATCTATTCACTACCCTAGATTTAGCATCCGGCTACTGGCAAGTAGAATTAGACAAAAAAGATAGAGAAAAGACAGCATTCACAACAAATGGAGAGCATTATCAGTTCACAAAGATGGCATTCGGACTCGTAAACGCACCTAGCACATTTCAACGACTCATGAACAGCGTGTTATCTGGGTTAAGAGGAGAACAATGTCTAGTATACCTGGATGACGTCATCGTATTCAATGGGAATGGACCAGACGAACATCTAGAACGACTTACAGAGGTTTTCAAGAGATTGAGACAGGCTAACTTAAAATTGCAACCTAGTAAATGCAATTTCCTGAAGCCTGAAACCAAGTATTTAGGCCATATAATAAATGGAGAGGGTGTTAAACCGGATCCAGACAAAATTTCAGTCATACAAAACTATCCAAGGCCAAAATCAGTCAAGGAGATCAGAGCTTTTTGCGGACTAGTAGGCTTCTACCGAAGATTTATACAAGATTTCGCAAAATCGTCGAAACCTCTCACTAAATTGACACAAAAGGACGAGTCGTTCAACTGGACAGAAGACTGTGAACAGGCATTTAACACATTGAAGAATGCCATCTGTTTCAACGCGGTTCTAGCCCATCCAGATCGCACAAAGGAGTTCATATTATCAACCGATGCCAGCGGCAAGGCTATAAGTGCCATATTAAGTCAGAAATTCGATGGATACGAGAGACCAATAGCTTTTGCAAGCCGTCAGTTAAACAAGGCAGAAGTAAATTACTCTACAACAGAGCAGGAATGTCTTGCAATAGTTTGGGGTGTAAAATATTACCGATGCTACCTGTATGGAAGAAAATTTACAATAATAACTGACCATCAACCACTAAAATGGCTATTTTCGATCAAAAATCCACAATCACGTTTGGCAAGATGGGCGCTTACTCTCCAAGAATACGAGTACCAAATTGAACATAGAGCGGGAAAAAAGCACGTGAACGCAGACGTACTCTCCAGAATACCAATAAATGCAGTAGAGGTTGAAGAAATGTATGAACCAATATGGGATAGACACATGGTAGCGAATAAACAACGTCAAGATGCAACAGTACAGCAGCTCACAAGTAAAGAAGGGTATTTCACGGATAACGAAGGGTTAATCTTCAAGGAAAAAACGAATAATGAGCGTCATCACCAACTTGTAGTACCGACATCAATGAAATTTAAGGTAATGCACGATTACCACAACCTACCATATGCGGGACATCAGGGTTTTGAGAAGACATACAGCCGAATCAAGGAAAATTTTTTTTGGAAAGCGATGGCCAAGGACATTGAAGAGTATTGCAAGAAATGTCACTCATGCAATCAGAGAAAAACATCTCCGCATCACAAGCCTGTGCCACTTCAAAAATTCAATGAAGTTGGTAGTCCAATGGAAAGGGTTTCAATGGATATTGTCGGTCCATTAACAACAACTATGAAGGGCAACAAATACATCTTAACCTTCCAGGACCACTTCACAAAATATCCCGAAGCATTCGCTATTCCAGACCAAAAGGCATCAACAATTTCGAGGATATTGTCCCAAGAAATTATTTCAAGACACGGGGCTCCGAGACAACTGCTGACCGACCAAGGCGCAAATTTTACTTCTGAAATATTTAGAGAAGTTTGTAAAATATTTGGCGTCGAAAAATTACAAACAACTGCATACCGTCCACAAACGAATGGGATGATAGAGCGAAGTCATCGCGTCTTCAAAGACATTCTGTCTCATTTTGTGAATCGAGATCAAACCGACTGAGATTAATGGTTACCATTCGTGCTACTAGCATACAGAAGTAGCGTGCATAATAGTACAAACGAGACACCATTCTACCTAATGCACGGTCGTGATATTGAATTACCCTATGACGACATAACGAGACCCCATGATCTACGGTATGACTATGCAGACAACTATGCGTCAGAATTAAAGCAAAGGTTGCAAATTGCTTTCAATACAGTAAAGCAAAACATCAACAAAGCAACAGAGAAAACACATAAACAATTCAACAAAAACACCAAGTCGGCAGTATACAAAATCGGTGACGCGGTGTACTTGCACAATCCAGCCATACACACAGGTACGTCACGTAAGCTACACAAGCCATGGACAGGACCGTACTTCATAATGGAAAAAATGGGACCCGTGACATATAAAATTAAACAACAAAATTCCAACAAAGTTGTAACGGTGCATGTTAACCGTTTAAAACCGTTTATGGATGAAAACCTTTTGAATGAAGAATATGAAAGCGAAGAACCAAGTACGTCAAATAACGGAGAAGAGATTAGCACAGACGAGCGTAAAAATGGAGATACTGTGGACCCAGAAATGATACAAAAAATAACGCAAGACAGCCTTTTGATCGATGAATTAGTACGGGAAGAACAAGCAAACATTACCCCTTCGTCAGTACGCAATTACCATACCCGTAGTAAAGGCCCAGCACCCCAACATCCATGGGTTCTTTCCCCAAGAAGGAAATAAGCAGCAGTTCACCGAAAAGATATTAATGGCAGAGGCTGGAAAATGGGAAATTCGTGGAGGAAGCCACGTACAACTCCCTGATAGCTACAGCGGGTTTACGTGTGCTGGACCCCCTCCCTATCCAAAATTATAAAATGATAAAGAAGTAGAAGAGACATTACTACCTGGCTGAGCGGCAGCACTGGACCAAGCTGCAGTAGGCCCAGTCTACAGCCGCTCCCTCACAAAAACTCTCTTTGTTTAAATGAAGAGAGTCGTCATCTTCATGTCCATTATCTTAGCCTCACATGCCATCATCGGTTTTGACTGCGCAGGACTGACACATGCTACAACGAACTCCCAGTTTACGCAGAAAAAGAAGAACTCTACTTAACACCCATCACACATATACTTCAAGACAAAGGTACGCAGATAGATTGTAGCAATATCGCCCCATCGGTATTTCTAGTGGAAGGGAAATGGATTGGCTTCGGACCACACCCCATTCATGGAGTAGAACCAGAGATCCTCGCCGTTTAACAGGAACCAGAGTTTAACTTCAAGCCCTTGTTCGACATGGGTAATGCGGGTATCTACACCGACAAAGAGGTGAAAACAGCACAAGATGCTCTACTCTTCGGCATTGAGAGGCAAGCCATTTCTAACATAATCACGAGAAGGGTAATATGCAGAAACACAGACAGTCAAGGACTTTCTACACTGGACCTATTCACAAAGGGTGATATAAAGACACTAGCTACATCTACCTTGAAGCAAATGTGGGGTTGGTTTTCCAGCCTAGGGATGTTCATGTCAGGATTCATTGGTATCTATACGATCATAAAAATTTTCAAATACATTCTAGATTCACTATTGAATGGGTATAATTTATATAAGTCTGTAGATTGTTCAATTGGAGTAGCAGCTTGTTTATGGGATGCGTTGACACAACTAGTCATCAACAATCACCATAGACAGACACGACAACCATACCATGAACAAGAAATGCAGGCAATCATCATAGATAACAATGAATCACGGAGAACACCTAGTGCACCGCCAGAGGAACCTCCCTCTTACAATGTACACCAACTAGGAGAAGTCACAGGGACCTGCCAGAATACCAAGAGTGGGAAACCAACATATCGAATGTAGGAAGTAGATGGCATCCAAAGGAAACTCTCCCACCCAGCAACGTGGCCCCATAGACTAAGGACCCTAGTTAAGAAAAATTGTGCCCCTAAGGAAGCAAATTTTTAAAGAGGGGAGGTATGTAAACCCAAGTCAGCACATTAATAAGGTCACGCATATTTCCAAATTATTAACAAGTACACAATTGCGGAACAAGTATTTATTATTATTTAATAAGTAGAGCGGACCTAGATTTCTTTGCTGACTTAGCTTTACGTTTGATATATATACGACGACGGTATGGTAGGTCGGCAGTGAAGTCTTACCTTAGTGAAGGTATACCCTACCATACAGTCGTCCACTCCTGTAAGTTATCAACATCATCTTAAATTAAATCCTTTTATATTTTTACAACCAAAGTCTATTCATTCTACCCGAACCTCCTTATTCACCCTCTTCTCCCCAAAGTGTACAACAGTCGTCAGCACGAGAGAACCGCCACGGCAGAACCAACTGTAAGTACACTACATCATTTTTATTGCAAACAAATTAGTTTGGATACAATTCATATCTCCAGTTTGGCAAGAACCCTTTATAATTATTATTTGTTAATTCGCCTCATAAAGGCGGGTTACAATCGCTCGGCCCAGCGGCCCACTATCTTCATGTTAGTTTACAATAGTTTGACAGACGAACGCAAAATTATAAATAAAAAATGTTATAAAACGTAGGATAAGAACGAAAATAAGACATAATTTTGAAAATATACATTAATTGAAACCGTATTATTCGTTTGAAAGCGTAAGTACCTACTTAAAGGTGGAAATATATGTAGTTCATCTAACCTATTTTTTTCAGAAAAAATACCAAAATCTCTATAAATATAGCTTTCCGCACCCAATTTTTTGCGGCATTTAGTGTTTTTAATGGTATATATAACCATTAATATAAAATTCTTGAATTCTGGATAAACTGCAATTTAGCCTTTGTGTAAAATACATATAACTGTCGAAAGGTAATGTACGTATAAGAAATTGAGAATCTTTTGCAAGGAACTTTCTGTATGGATGCAAAGCAAAGCGCGCGCGTTAAAAGTTTGTTAACTATATCAAGTTTCTAACCTGTTTCAAATTTTTTTTATAGGTTATTGATCTACCTTGTTTACTATTTGCGTTCTTAAAATATCGATTCCGGTGGCTATAACCTGATAAACAGCTGTTTACCAGTATCAGTTCACCGGTAGAATTTTCGTATAACTGACGGAAGATAATGTGCTGGCCACATCAGATTTTTTTATTTTGAAATATGATTATCTGCACAGGGTGTTAAAAAATGGTAAAAAAATGGATGGTATACATTTCGATGAACTGATTCTAAATCAAAAAGAATTTTTCCAGAATACAGAGAATTATTTCTTATTATTTATTTTATTCTTTAAGTGTTCATTTTTAGTGCCACTGACCGACACAAAATTTTTATTCAAAATAATGATTTACCTAATCACGAGAATAGGAAATAAATAAATTTCTAATTATTTCTATTAAAAGTTTCATGTTGAGCAGTGGCATTAAAAATGTACACTTCAAGAATTAAATAATTAATAAGAAATAATTTTCCGACTTTTGGAAAAATTCATTTTGGGGGTATGCAACTATAATCGAATTTCAATATATCAAAATATAAAAATTAAACACTATAGCATCTCATCATTCTCATTATTATAATAAAAAAATCTGGTGTGGCCAACACAATACCTCCCGCCATGTACCGCCCGAGTGACAAAAAAGATTAAGCTAATCCTTATTTTTGGATTTGCGAATTTTACTGTAATTTTGGGGTGCGTGAAGTTGGCACCAAGGTATAGGGTACTAATTTTTTAATTGATACTACGATTTAGTACCCAATTTGTACCAATTAGTACCCACAAAACAAGTTTTGTTTTTTACTCTGCGTATAGGAGTTATTCATTGTTTAATTATTTTGGTGCCAACTTCACGCTAGCACCAAAAGGTTGAAATTTTCAAATAAAAATTATACGAAAATTTAGTACCCAATTGGTGCCTTTAGGTACCCATAATTTTGTTTTCAAAATGTTTATGATAAATAAGTTATTGTAAAGTAATGGTTTTTTAAGAATTATTTTAACTAAATTTTAGTACCCAAATAGTACTAATTAGTACCCATGATAGTATTATGCTATTGTTTATATTAAATAAGTTATTACGTTTTACTTTTTTTGGAGCGTGAAGTTGGCACCATTCATATTAAAATAAAGCGTTTTCAAATTTTATTTTTATATAGGGTTTTAGTACTATTTAGGTACCTCTCAAAAATGTATAAATAATTTTGTTATTGTTTATATTGCAAAAGTTATAACACTTTACTTTTTCTGAGCGTGAAGTTAGCACCACGCATATTAAAATAAGTCGTTTTTCAAATTAATTTTTATAAAGATATTTAGTACTATTTAGGTACCTTTCAAAAATGTATAAATAATTTTGTTATTGTTTATATTGCAAAAGTTATAACACTTTACTTTTTCTAAACGTGAAGTAAGCACCACGCATATTAAAATAAGACGTTTTTCAGATTAATTTTTATATACAGATTCAGTACTATTTAGGTACCTGTCATAAATGTAAAATTTATTTTAATATTGTTTTTATAGGGCAAATTACAACACTTTACTTTTTCTGAGCGTGAAGTTAGCACCACACATATTAAAATAAATACTTTTTAATTTTATTTTAATTTTGTATTAAAAAATCTGATGTGGCCAGCACATAACCTCTCGCCAGATATTTTACCTGGTTGTACGCATAAAACAAAAAATATTTTTAAATACAAATACATATATTCATGTCTCACTACAAAAAAATCATTTTAATATAAATTATGTACAATACATACATTTTCTTTATATTCAATATCCTGAATTTTTTTTCTATTTTCCTTTTTTTTTCTTTTATTCGTTTTATCGCAAATTCCTTTTATATTCTTTTTTAGGTATATTCTTTTGTTTTGTTAACTTTTTATTTATTTTCATAATCACACAAACACACACACACACACCCACACACCCATCCACCCGCACACCCACACACACACACACACACACACACACATACGGACATCATCGTAAAAATGATATAATCGGATTCTAGGGACCTTAAAACGTGCTTATTCACTAACATCTGGATATGCGATTTTTAGCATGAATTCAATACATCTCTTAGCGAGAGGTAAAAAAGGACTAACAATTTTCTGAAAAAAATAGGTTATAACCGAGCGCCCTAAATGACACAACAAGAATCCGCCATTGGCCTTGCGACGCAGCGGGACGAACCTTTACGACCGCATCCGAAGTGGTCCGCACCCGAAGTGCTCCGACCACACCCGCCTGTGAACCGACGCGCAATGCGCAATCAGCCATCAGCCCAGCGAACTCGTGGTGTTGAGAACGTTTGTCCATATTTTACTTTATCGTTTTGTTCAAATCTGTTTGTTTGTGAACCTATTAATATAATAATAATATACTTTGTTCAATAATATACTTTGTTGAATAAAAACCCATTAAAACTGGCGCCCAACTCGTAGGCCAAAAAACAGTGATAAACAAACGTGTAACGTGTGAGTTAGGTTATCCGATATATGCAGGTGTTTGTGTCACTAAAGCAAATGTGTGGGTAATAATAATCTCATTTGTTCGTCGCATAAATCGATGGTGCTACAGTTTGCTAAATTAGAGTGAACGAGATAGTTACATTAAATAACCAAGCTGCCGAACACACGCCAATCGAAGCGGGAAAACATGGCAACACCGCCTGTAGTCATGACAAACGAACAGTTGTTACAACTAATCGCGAGCTTGCAAACGCGAGAGACAACACCGGATTCAGTGGCGTCTCGTGACGAAACTAAAAGTGGTAGTTTTGCAAAATGTTCTTCGCGGTTCGACGCGTCACCGGATGCGGACGTAGAAGCATTTCTGGACGCAGTAGAAATCTATAAATACTGTGAATACATATCTGACGAAAACGCTTTACGTGGTCTGCCCATGCTATTAAGTGGTACTGCTGCTACGTGGTGGCAAGGACTGAAGTCAACTACTAAAACATGGAAGGATGCTAAAAAACCTCCGTTTCAAGTATATAAAGAACTCTTTTCTATGGAACAGGACGATGATACACGAACAGATATATTTGTATGTAATACGCGCGCGTTATTAGCCGAAATCCCGGATAAGCTAACCGAAAAAGGTACGCAAACAAATTCACTATTCCAAAGACCAACTTTTCATATAGAGATATGTGGCTTCAAAGGCACTGCGGCAGCCGACACTGGAGCAAATCGAAGTGTCGCAAGCAGAAGCTTATATAATCTCATAAAAGACAAATGTACGTTTAATAACCTACAAATTAACATCACATTAGCAGATGGAAGTACAATTCTTACAGAAACAACAGTTGACATTAAGATAGCGGGGAAAACTGTTCCTACAAAGCTGTTAGTCTTGCCAAATATACGTGATAATCAAACCTTATTAGGAGCCGATTTCATTGCTAATGCTGGAATAATAATAGATATCGGTCAAGAAGAATGGTACTTTAGAGATAATGATTTGCAGAAATATTCATTACTCGAAGAAACATGTATAAATAGCAGCGAAATCCAAAGTATTTGTACAGAGAGTGTAGTATTACGTGCCGATGAAGGAACGACACTGAAGAAGGAAGAACGTGACAAATTCAATAAACTTCTTCAAGAAAATGACGAAACCTTCGCTTTAGGGGGAGAGGCAACTACTTTTGCTGAACATGGGATTGACACAGGTGACCACGCACCCATTTATGTCCCACCATGCAAAGTACCATTCCACAAAAAATAACTCCTTAAAAAAGAACTAAACCGTATGCTAGATGAAGGTATCATAGAAGAGAGCGAAAGCCCACGGGGTGCACCGACCGTCTTAGTACCCAAAAAGGACGGTAGTCTTAGAGTTTCCGTAGACTACCGCAAACTAAATGCGGTGACAACCGGGGATAGCTATCCCATGCCCAGGATTGATGACCTTTTACAGGAGGCCAAGCAGACACCGTATATGTCTACTTTAGATTTACGTGCGGGATATCATCAAATAAATGTACGCGAAAAGGACAGAGACAAAACATGCTTCGTGACTCCATTCGGATCTTACCGTTTCCGAAGAATGCCGTTTGGATTGAAAAATGCGCCGGCAACCTTTCAAAGAATGATTGACAGGTTTAAAACCGGACTCAGAGATATAGTTTTATTTGCGTATCTCGACGATATAATTGTTCTATCCGAAACGTTGGATAAACATATTTCCGACCTGGAAATAGTGATGAAACGACTTCGCATTTTTAATTTACGACTAAATCGTAGGAAGTGTCATTTTGCGTGTGACAATATAAAGTACCTTGGACATGTAATCACATCAAACGGTATAAAAACTGACCCGGAGAAGATCAGTGCAATCATGAATATACCACGACCCGGAAATGTAAAGCACATACAATCTTTTGTCCAAACCTGCGCTTGGTACCGTAAATTTATAGAAAACTTCTCAAAGATTGCAAAACCCTAAACGGATCATACTAGGAAGAAACAAGAATGGAAGTGGGATGAATCTCAGGAAAATGCGTTCAATACGCTCAAGCATGCTCTACGACAGCACCTATCTTACAACAAGCGGACCCGAAACAGCCATACATTTTACGCACCGACGCCAGCAGCTATGCGTTGGGGGCTGCTCTCCTTCAGGGTGAAGGTAACATAGAACGACCCATAGAATATGCGAGTAGATTACTTGTTCCTGCTGAAAGAAATTACTCAACTACGGAACGAGAAGCCTTGGCCGTAGTATGGGCTGTAGATAGATTCCGAGGATACGTGGAAAATGCTGATGTCGTTATTGGAACTGATCATCAACCATTGAAATGGCTGTTGACATTGAAAACACCATCAGGCAGATTAGCTCGGTGGGCCTTACGACTACAATCGTACAATCTAAAAGTTGCGTACACTCCTGGTAAAACAAATGTGTTAACAGATACACTCTCGCGGCCGAATTGTAAGCAACAAGATATTGAAGAAACTAAACTTTGTACAGCAATTGCTGAAATTCCACATGATACAGCCGAAAACATTAGATCAGAACAACTTAAAGACCCCGAACTTGCAAAAATCATAAGATACTTAGAAGATATCCCAGCTACGCAAGACGTGAACCATTGGAATGACCGTGGATTTATTATGATGAATGGTGTATTGTATAGATATTCACCGACAAGCGAAAGTGAAGAAGCTCAATTAGTTGTGCCCGAACAAGGAAGAAAGAAAATCCTTGAAGAATACCATGATAGTGCGACAGGTGAACATTACGGTATCGAAAAAACATTATCAAGAATATCAGAACGCTACTACTGGACAGGAATGCGAAGATATGTGACTGACCACATTCGGAAGTGCGTAGCCTGTCAGAAGTATAAGGCAAGTAACCTAAAACCGGCTGGATTATTGCAGACCCCTGCATATGCTCAACGTTTTGAAATACTGGCGATTGACCTATTTGGACCGCTACCTGTTACCGAAATGGGAAATAGATGGATACTCATAGTGGAAGATACGGCTACGAAATGGGTTGAACTTTTTCCCTTACCTGAAGCTACTGCATTTGCTTGTTCACAAAAACTCATCGAAGAAATATTTCTCCGCTACGGATTGCCACGAAAGATCATCAGTGACAATGGAGTCCAATTTATAAGTGCGATGATGCAACAAGTATGTTTTGCACTTAAAATACATCAGTCTTTTATCCCGATCTACCACGCTGAAGCCAACCCCGTAGAAAGGAAGAATAGAGACTTAAAGCCACGACTAGCAATTTTAATTGGAAACGATCATTCGAAATGGGATGAACACCTCAATGCAATAAGATTTTCCATGAACACTGTTATATGTCAAACAACAGGTTATACACCTGCCTTTCTTACTTTCGGACGTGAACTTAGGACGGCCGATGACGCTTTCCACGATTTAAGGAATATAGTAGGACAAGAAAACTTCGTGTCGCAGATAACTCCCTATCTGAAGCTGCTTGGGACTCATTTTGAACTTGCTAAGGAACGTTTCGAAAAGGAACAAGCCAGACAGAAGATCTACGCCGATAAAAATAGACGACCAGCACCTGATTACGAACCCGGAGACGTAGTGCTAGTGAAAACGCATGCCCTTAATAATGCTGCAAAGGGAGTCACGGCCAAGTTTATCCCAAAACGAGATGGACCATACAAGATCGCACAGGCAATTTCCGCAACTACGTACGAGATTACCTCTATCTCGGAACCCGGTATGATAATTGGTAAGTATTATGTGAGTGAACTAACCGCATTTGTTGGTGAGCTTAGAGACAACAATGAGCCAGTCATCCCCAAAAGAAAACGAGGACGACCACGAAAGGCGCTCTAATTGGTTTTCCTAGCCCGTGAACGAGGACGCACTCACGAACCAGAGGGGGAGTCTATAACCGAGCGCTCTAAATGACACAACAAGAATCCGCCACTGGCCTTGCGACGCAGCGGGACGAACCTTTACGACCGTATCCGAAGTGGTCCGCACCCGAAGTGCTCCGACCACACCCGAACTCGTGGTGTTGAGAACGTTTGTCCATATTTTACTTTATCGTTTTGTTTAAATCTGTTTGTTTGTGAACCTATTAATATAATAATAATATACTTTGTTCAATAATATACTTTGTTGAATAAAAACCCATTAAAAGGTGTATTTAATTAATACTTATATTAACAATATTTACAAGATATGGAAAATTAATACTTATTGTGAACTAACACAAAAATATTTATATGCATATATACTTTGTAGGTAGGTACTTCTCATAATTTTAAAATTTATTTTGTTATTGTTTATATAATGTAAATTACAACAGTTTACTTGTTTATAAATAATTTTCTTTACACTTAATTACTAAGTTTACATGCAGTTTTCTAACCGTTTTCAAAACGTTTTTAGTTTTGAAAACGCCATGTATACAGTGCCAAAACGGTTTTGAGTTATCTCAAACCAAAACTAAAATTCACGGGTTTGACTTGGAAACTAGTTTCAAAACTACTCATGTAAACACTTAAAATTCAATTTCGATATTGCGCATGCGTACATAGCATAAGGTTTCTGTCCCTTTTTGTTACTTGGTATTACTAACCCACAAATAAACTGACAGTTGTGTAGCTTTAGTGCGTAGTGGTACAAAGTAGAAAAAATAATTGGAATAACGGCAAAACGAAGAATTTGGAGTGAAAAGGATCTGTCGCTTACATCGGTAAATGCGCATGCGCCAAAACAGTTTTCAAATCAATCTGTAAACCTGTTTTGAAAATTGCATATAAACAGTTTTGTGTAATTTTGACTGAAAACTGAAACCATTTTCAAAACTGCATGTAAACATAGTAAATTTTTATTAAAACACAAAGATGTTTGATTTCAATAAGATTAGAAAATGCTTAATTTTTAAAAGAAAAAATTGATCACAATAAATAAACTACATATTCGATTATTTCAAAGATGACATAAAGTTGTGCATACATATAAAGGTTTTTGGAGTAAAAACATTGTATTTAAATAATGTGTTGTGCCGTGAATTTTTTTCTGATAAAATACGAAATATATATATATATATATATATATATATATATATATATATATATATATATATATATATATATATATATATATATATATATATCGGGTGTCTTAGGCCGACCGACACATGGGCGATTAACATGTAAAATTAGTTAATTGTGAATAGTATCTCCCCAGTGCAAGATATTAAGACGAAATTTTGCATGCTTATCCGGGGATACTATTTCTATGGATTTCAATTCAAATCAGTCAATTTGCAAGTGTAATATTGGAATAAATTAAGAAAAATTATAGAAGTACCATGAATGTTATTCATATCTTGAAAATAATAGTATCTAAGCAACAGCTCTGATAGAGTAGGGGTAACGTGCGCGCTCCACAATTTAGAGAGTCGGGTTCGAAACCAACCGACAGCAATATTTATTTTTTAATTTTTTCTTTTCAAAATAATTTTTATTATTAGTATGTTTTTAATCTTTTATTAATATTTAATTTAATAAAGTGGATTCATTGTACGTAACAAGATTTATTTATTTAAAAAATATTAAATCGTACCTACTAATTACAACATTAAAATTTAAAAATTATAGTAAATATTCAAAATGGCTAACTATAATTTGAAGAAATTTAATTTATAATAAACCAATAAAGCAAATAATAAAATATTTTTTAAATAAATAAATCTTGTTACGTACAATGTATCCACTTTATTAAATTAAATATTAATAAAAGATTAAAAACATATTAATAATAAAAATTATTTTGAAAAGAAAAAATTTAAAAATAAATATTGCTGTCTGTTGGTTTCGAACCCGACTCTCTAAATTGTGGAGCGCGCACGTTACCCCTACTCTATCAGAGTTGTTGCTTAGATACTATTATTTTCAAGATATGAATAACATTCATGGTACTTCTACAATTATTCTTAATTTATTCTAATATTACACTTGTAAATTGACTGATTTGAATTGAAATCCATAGAAATAGTATCCCCGGATAAGCATGCAAAATTTCATCTTAATATCTTGCACTGGGGAGATACTATTCACAATTAACTAATTTTACATGTTAATCGCCCATGTGTCGGTCGGCCTAAGACACCCGGTATATATATATATATACATACAGGATGTTCATTTTATTTTGTCCACTATTGCTATCTCAAGACCTATAAAAGCTGCGAGGATAAATTAGCAAACAATTTTAATAGGTATAAAAATTTTTTTTTTCATCCAGTGGTTTACAAACTGTGTAGACCAACTTAGATATTTTAAATGGAACAGTACCTATATTTCTTTATTTGCTTATTTGATAGATAATTTTGTTCTGAATTCAATGACATAATATTTTTATATCCTTACATATACAGGCTGTCGCAGAACTTCAGGTACATATTAGAAGGGCATATAGTTCTTAATGTCCTGATTACGGAACAAAAAGATTTTTTTCAAAATTCCTCTAATTAAGGGTAGTTCACTTAAAAAGAACATTTTTTGTACCCCTGGATACTATAATATTTGGAATAGTGAAATTAGTTATAACTATTACATAAAATAATTTAACAATGAAATTAATTTATGAAATTACGTAAAGCTTTGTCACACCAATTAAGTTTGGGAGATGTGTATGTAATGAAAAACATCAAATTATTTACTATATTTTTACAAAAACTGTTCAAAATTATTTCCATTAACAGCTAAACATAATGCAGCACGTTGAATTAAAGAAATTGAACAAGTCCGAAGAATTGCATTCTCTTGTCTAATTCTTTCAGCACAATTTTCAACTCGTTGCCGTAATTCTTCAAGGGTTTTAGGTGCCCCCTGATTATCATAGACGAGGGATTTAAAATTACCCCACAAATAAAAATCTAACGGATTGAAATCCGGGGATCTAGGGGGCCAAGATGCGGGACCTCCTCGACCAATCCACCTGTCCTCAAATACTCTGTCAAGATGATGTCTGATATTTCTAGCAAAATGTGGCGGCGCACCGTCATGCATAAACCATGCATTTTGACGTACATTAAGAGGAATATCTTCTAATAATTCAGGCAAATTATTCAGCAAAAATTGTAACTAATCATTCCCAGACATTCTGTTAGGAAGTATGTATGGTCCCAGTAACGATCCGTTTACCATCTCAGCCCAAACATTTAGTGAAAATCTGTGCTGAAAATGACTCCTGACAGCAGCATGTGGATTTTCTTCGGCCCAGTAGTGACAGTTATGAATATTATGTATACTATCACGAGTAAATATCGCTTCGTCGGAAAATATTACTTTTAACGTAAAATTGCCATCTTGAGCATGTTGGTTTAGAAGCCATTCACAAAACTTTACTCGAGAGTAATGATCGGGTTCAATTAACGCATGGACCCGTTGAAAATGATAAGGATGTAAATTATTATTCCTTAAAATTCTCCAAATTGTCATTCGTGGTACACCTGGTAGTTGACGAGATATTCTCCTTATGCTGATTGTTGGGTCATTGCGTACCAAATCTAAGACAGCATTTTTAACATTTACTGGTCTCCGATGAGCCCCGCCATCTCTTCCCCGATTAGGTTGCAAAGAACCAGTGTCGCGAAGGCGTTGAGTAAGGCTTACAAATATGCGAGAATTCGGATGCCGTCGTCCTGGGAAACGTTCAGCGTAATAACGCTGAGCTTATCTACAGTTTTGCCCTGCTTCGCCATACATTAGCAACATACCTACTAACTCACTGTTACTGTAACCATTCATATTTGTAACAATAATCAGAAGAGCAATATCAAAACTGTTATAAGAAACACAATTTATGTGGCCGGCTACTAGAAACCTAATGAAATGATTGTATTATGCAAACATTTCTTATTAATTCGATATAATACAACGTAATATTTAATATTTAAACTACCTATTCAACCAGTGTCCCAAAACTGTTTCCTTCAAAAACCTCAAAAACTAATTTTTGAATTTTGAAAAAATTCTTTTTGTTCCGTAATCAGGACATTAAGAACTATATGCCCTTCTAATATGTACCTGAAGTTATGGGACACCCTGTATATCTTTGAGGAAAATGCATATTATATTAATCTTATTAAAATATGGGTATACTTTGCGTCATAGTCTTTGCACTAAATTTCGTATAGATCTGTTAAATCGTCTTTTTGGTGTTTTCTTTATTATTGTCTAGTAATTTACCCAAATTAGTTTTGTTAACTGACATGATGTTAAATTCAAGTTCCTTTAGATTTTTTCGTATTTTATCAGAAAAAAATTCACAGCACAACATATTATTTAAATACAAGTGTTATCATATCACAATCATCTTCTGCGATTATGATACTGTTTTTACTCCAAAAACCTTTATATGTATGTACAACTTTGTCATCTTTGAAATAATCGAATATGTAGTTTATTTATTGTGATCAATTTTTTCTTTTAAAAATTAACCATTTTCTAATTTTAGTGAAATCAAACATCTTTGTGTTTTAATAAAAATTAAGTGCAAAGAAAATTATTTATAAACATTTAAACTGTTGTAATTTATATTATATAAACAATAACAAAATAAATTTTAAAATTATGAGAAGTACCTACCTACAAAGTATATATGCATATAAATATTTGTGTGTTAGTTCCATTTAATAATATATATATATATATATATATATATATATATATATATATATATATATATATATATATATATATATATATATATATACACCGGGTGTCTTGGGCCGACCGACACATGGGCGATTAACATGTAAAATTAGTTAATTGTGAATAGTATCTCCCCAGTGCAAGATATTAAGATGAAATTTTGCATGCTTATTCGGGGATACTATTTCTATGGATTTCAATTCAAATCAGTCAATTTACAAGTGTAATATTAGAATAAATTAAGAAAAATTGTAGAAGTACCATGAACGTCATTCATATCTTGAAAATAATAGTGTCTAAGCAACAGCTCTGATAGAGTAGGGGTAACGTGCGCGCTTCACAATTTAGAGAGTCGGGTTCGAAACCAACAGACAGCAATATTTATTTTTAAATTTTTTCTTTTCAAAATAATTTTTATTATTAATATGTTTTTAATCTTTTATTAATATTTAATTTAATAAAGTGGATACATTGTACGTAACAAGATTTATTTATTTAAAAAATATTTTTTTATTTGCTTTATTGGTTTATTATAAATTAAATTTCTTCAAATTATAGTTAGCCATTTTGAATATTTATTATAATTTTTAAATTTTAATGTTGTAATTAGTAGGTACGATTTAATATTTTTTAAATAAATAAATCTTGTTACGTACAATGTATCCACTTTATTAAATTAAATATTAATAAAAGATTAAAAACATATTAATAATAAAAATTATTTTGAAAAGAAAAAATTAAAAAATAAATATTGCTGTAGGTTGGTTTCGAACCCGACTCTCTAAATTGTGAAGCGCGCACGTTACCCCTACTCTATCAGAGCTGTTGTTTAGATACTATTATTTTCAAGATATGAATAACATTCATGGTACTTCTACAATTTTTCTTAATTTATTCTAATATTACACTTGTAAATTGACTGATTTGAATTGTAATCCATAGAAATAGTATCCCCGGATAAGCATGCAAAATTTCATCTTAATATCTTGCACTGGGGAGATACTACACAATTAACTAATTTTACATGTTAATCGCCCATGTGTCGGTCGGCCTAAGACACCCGGTATATATATATATATATATATATATATATATATATATATATATATTATATAATTTATTAATTGGTTAGTTCACAATAAGTATCAATTTTCCATATCTTGTAAATACTGTTAATATAAGTATTAATTAAATATACCTATTTTTTTCAGAAAATTGTTAATCCTTTTTTTACCTCTCGCTAAGAGAGGTATTGAATTTATGCTAAAAATCGCATATCCAGATTTTAGTGAATAAGCACGGTTTAAGGTCCCTAGAATCCGATTATATCATTTTTACGATGATGTCCGTATTTGTGTGTGTGTGTGTGTGTGTGTGTGTGTGTGTGTGTGTGTGTGTGTGTGTGTGTGTGTGTGTGCGTGCGTGCGTGCGTATGCGTGTGAGCGTGTGTGTGTGTGAGTGTGTGTGTGTGTGTGTGTGTGTGTGAGAGTGTGTGAGTGAGTGAGTGTGAGTGTGTGTGTGTGTTGGATACACGATTTCTCAAATACTATAAGACTTAAGAAATTTTGAACTACGGATTCCTCAATCGAACAATAATGGGAAGAGTCGAGTCAGTTTTGGTAACTATTGGACAGCCGGAAGTAGTAGTTACAAGAAAAAAATCATCTTAATATTATTTATCGAAAATTTATGTAAATACTTATATCAAAGAACGTTAAATTCTTTATTCGATAAATATAAATTCATTATTATATCTTCTATAGATTTAGAGAGAAACGCATATAAAATAATTTGATGTAAAAATTCTTAGATCAAACTACTTCAAGGCAAGAAATTCAAATGTTTGTAATTCACACATAAATGTCACTGTCAAAAATGTATTGTGTGTATATATATATATATATATATATATATATATATATATATATATATATATATATATATATATATATATATACAGTATAACTTCGATAATCCGGACACATATCGTTCCAGCAATCGCCGGATTAGCGAGGTATCCGGACTAGTGGATTATATCTTATGTTATATTTCTATTTGTCTTGTCAAATTACTAAATCTACACATAAATGAAACAAATAAAGATGTTTAACGAGACATTAGAACAATTTAATTCCATATCTTGTAAATATTGTTAATAAAAGTATTAATTAAATATACCTGATTTTATAAAAAAATTGTTAGTCTTTGCTAATACAAAATCAAAATAAAATTTAGGTCATGAAACAGGAAACTCGAAAGAGGTAATAAAGAACATACGTACCTATGTAATTATGTATATCACAATACGAGTATACATATATCAATCATTATCTTTGCTTTTCTATATTCACTGCTACTGTTATTCTACATACCGCTTGTCTACTTTTTTTGAAATTTGAAAAGTATATTATTTTAATATGCTTTCACGCTCAGAAAAAGTAAAGTGTTGTAATTTGCCCTATAAAAACAATAACAAAATAAATTTTACATTTATGAGAGGTACCTAAATAGTACTAAATCTGTTTATAAAAATTTATTTCAAAAACGCATTATTTTACATGCGTGGTTCTAGCTGTCACTCACAGAAAAAGTAAAGTGTTATAATTTGTGCTATATAAACATTAATGAAATAAAATTTATATTTGACAGGTACTTAAATAGTACTCAATTTGTATACAAAAATTAATTTGAAAAATGCATTATTTTAATATACGTGGTGCTAACTTCACGCTCAGAAAAAATAAAGTATTGTAAATTGCCCTATAAAAACAATATCAAAATAAATTTTACATTTATGAGAGGTACCTAAATAGTACTAAATCTGTATATAAAAATTAATCTGAAAAACACCTTATTTTAATATGCGTGGGCTAACTTCACGCTCAGAAAAAGTAAAGTGTTATAACTTTTGCAATATAAACAATAACAAAATTAGTTAATTGTAAAGTATTGTAATTTGCCCTATAAAAACAATATCAAAATAAATTTTACATTTATGACAGGTACCCAAATAGTACTAAATCTGTATATGAAAATAAATTTCAAAAATGCATTATTTTACATGCGTGGCTGTAGCTGTCACCCACAGAAAAAGTAAAGTGTTACAATTTGTGCTATATAAACAATAACGAAATAAATTTTATATTTATGAGAGGTACCTAAATAGTACTAAATCTGTATATAAAAATTAATTTGAAAAACGTCTTATTTTAATATGCGTGGTGCTAACTTCACGTTCAGAAAAAGTAAAGTGTTATAACTTTTGCAATATAAACAATAACAAAATTATTTATACATTTTTGAGAGGTACCTAAATAGTACTAAATCCCTATATAAAAATTAATTTGAAAAACGCCTTATTTTAATAAACGTGGGCTAACTTCACGCTCAGAAAAAGTAAAGTGTTATAACTTTTGCAATATAAACAATAACAAAATTATTTACACATTTTTGAGAGGTACTTAAATAGTACTAAATCCCTATATAAAAATTAATTTGAAAAACGCCTTATTTTAATATGCGTGGGCTAACTTCATGCTCAGAAAAAGTAAAGTGTTATAACTTTTGCAATATAAAAAATAACAAAATTATTTATACATTTTTGAGAGGTACCTAAATAGTACTAAATCCCTATATAAAAATTAATTTGAAAAACGCTTTATTTTAATATGCGTGGTGCTAACTTCACGCTCAGAAAAAGTAAAGTGTTATAACTTTTGCAATATAAAAAATAACAAAATTATTTATACATTTTTGAGAGGTACCTAAATAGTACTAAATCCATATAAAAAAATTGATTTGAAAAACGCCTTATTTTAATATGCGTGTTGCTAACTTCACGCTCAGAAAAAATAAAGTGTTATAGCTTTTGCAATATAAACAATAGCAAAATTATTTATACATTTTTGAGAGGTACCTAAATAGTACTAAATCCCTATATAAAAATTAATTTGAAAAACGCCTTATTTTAATATGCGTGGGCTAACTTCACGCTCAGAAAAAGTAAAGTGTTATAACTTTTGCAATATAAACAATATCAAAATTATTTACACATTTTTGAGAGGTACCTAAATATTACTAAATCCATATATAAAAATTAATTTGAAAAACGCCTCATTTTAATATGCGTGGGCAAATTTCACGCTCAGAAAAAGTAAAGTGTTATAACTTTTGCAATATAAACAACAACAAAATTATTTATACATTTTTGAGAGGTACCTAAATAGTACTAAATCCATATATAAAAATTAATTTGAAAAACGCGTCATTTTAATATGCGTGGGCTAACTTCACGCTCAGAAAAAGTAAAGTGTTATAACTTTTGCAATATAAACAATATCAAAATTATTTACACATTTTTGAGAGGTACCTAAATAGTACTAAATCCATATATAAAAATTAATTTGAAAAACGCCTTATTTTAATATGCGTGGGCTAACTTCACGCTCAGAAAAAGTAAAGTGTTATAACTTTTGCAATATAAACAATAACAAAATTATTTATACATTTTTGAGAGGAACCTAAATAGTACTAAATCCCTATATAAAAATTAATTTGAAAACCGCTTTATCTTCATATGCGTGGTGCTAACTTCACGCTCAGAAAAAGTAAAGTGTTGTAACTTTTGCAATATAAACAATAACAAAATTATTTATACATTTTTGAGAGGAACCTAAATAGTACTAAATCCCTATATAAAAATTAATTTGAAAAACGCATTATTTTACCATGCGTGGGCTAACTTCACGCTCAGAAAAAGTAAAGTGTTATAACTTTTGCAATATAAACAATAACAAAATTATTTATACATTTTTGAGAGGAACCTAAATAGTACTAAATCCCTATATAAAAATTAATTTGAAAAACGCATTATTTTACCATGCGTGGGCTAACTTCACGCTCAGAAAAAGTAAAGTGTTATAACTTTTGCAATATAAACAATAACAAAATTATTTATACATTTTTGAGAGGAACCTAAATAGTACTAAATCCCTATATAAAAATTAATTTGAAAAACTCATTATTTTACCATGCGTGGGCTAACTTCACGCTCAGAAAAAGTAAAGTGTTATAACTTTTGCAATATAAACAATAACAAAATTATTTATACATTTTTGAGAGGAACCTAAATAGTACTAAATCCCTATATAAAAATTAATTTGAAAAACGCATTATTTTACCATGCGTGGGCTAACTTCACGCTCAGAAAAAGTAAAGTGTTATAACTTTTGCAATATAAACAATAACAAAATTATTTATACATTTTTGAGAGGAACCTAAATAGTACTAAATCCCTATATAAAAATTATTTTGAAAACCGCTTTATCTTCATATGCGTGGTGCTAACTTCACGCTCAGAAAAAGTAAAGTGTTGTAACTTTTGCAATATAAACAATAACAAAATTATTTATACATATTTGAGAGGTACCTAAATAGTACTAAATCCTTATATAAAAATTAATTTGAAAAACGCCTTATTTTAATATGCGTGGGCTAACTTCACGCTCAGAAAAAGTAAAGCGTTATAACTTTTGCAATATAAACAACAACAAAATTATTTACACATTTTTGAGAGGTACCTAAATAGTACTAAATCCCTATATAAAAATTAATTTGAAAAACGCCTTATTTTAATATGCGTGGGCTAACTTCACGCTCAGAAAAAGTAAAGTGTTATAACTTTTGCAATATAAACAATATCAAAATTATTTACACATTTTTGAGAGGTACCTAAATAGTACTAAATCCATATATAAAAATTAATTTGAAAAACGCTTTATTTTAATATGCGTGGTGCTAACTTCACGCTCAGAAAAAGTAAAGTGTTGTAACTTTTTCAATATAAACAATAACAAAATTATTTATACATATTTGAGAGGTACCTAAATAGTACTAAATCCTTATATAAAAATTAATTTGAAAAACGCCTTATTTTAATATGCGTGGGTTAACTTCACACTCAGAAAAAGTAAAGTGTTATAACTTTTGCAATATAAACAATAACAAAATTATTTATACATTTTTGAGAGGTACCTAAATAGTACTAAATCCCTATATAAAAAGAAATTTGAAAAACGCCTTATTTTAATATGCGTGGGCTAACTTCACGCTCAGAAAAAGTAAAGTGTTATAACTTTTGCAATATAAACAATAACAAAATTATTTATACATTTTTGAGAGGTACCTAAATAGTACTAAATCCCTATATAAAAATTAATTTGAAAAACGCTTTATTTTAATATGCGTGGGCTAACTTCACGCTCAGAAAAAGTAAAGTGTTATAACTTTTGCAATATAAACAATAACAAAATTATTTATACATTTTTGAGAGGTACCTAAATAGTACTAAATCCCTATATAAAAATTAATTTGAAAAACGCCTTATTTTAATATGCGTGGGCTAACTTCACGCTCAGAAAAAGTAAAGTGTTATAACTTTTGCAATATAAAGAATAACAAAATTTTTATACATTTTTGAGAGGAACCTAAATAGTACTAAATCCATATATAAAAATTAATTTGAAAAACGCCTCATTCTAATATGCGTGGGCTAACTTCACGCTCAGAAAAAGTAAAGTGTTATAACTTTTGCAATATAAACAATAACAAAATTATTTACACATTTTTGAGAGGTACCTAAATAGTACTAAATCCATATATAAAAATTAATTTAAAAAACACCTCATTTTAATATGCGTGGGCTAACTTCACGCTCAGAAAAAGTAAAGTGTTATAACTTTTGCAATATAAACAATAACAAAATTATTTATACATTTTTGAGAGGTACCTAAATAGTACTAAATCCCTATATAAAAATTAATTTGAAAAACGCTTTATTTTAATATGCGTGGTGCTAACTTCACGCTCAGAAAAAGTAAAGTGTTATAACTTTTGCAATATAAACAATTACAAAATAATTTACACATTTTTGAGAGGTACCTAAATAGTACTAAATCCATATATAAAAAATAATTTAAAAAACGCCTCATTTTAATATGCGTGGGCTAACTTCACGCTCAGAAAAAGTAAAGTGTTATAACTTTTGCAATATAAACAATAACAAAATTATTTATACATTTTTAAGAGGTACCTAAATAGTACTGAATCCCTATATAAAAATTAATTTGAAAAACGCCTTATTTTAATATGCGTGGGCTAACTTCACGCTCAGAAAAAGTAAAGTGTTATAACTTTTGCAATATAAACAATAACAAAATTATTTATACATTTTTGAGAGGTACCTAAATAGTACTGAATACCTATATAAAAATTAATTTGAAAAACGCCTTATTTTAATATGCGTGGGCTAACTTCACGCTCAGAAAAAGTAAAGTGTTATAACTTTTGCAATATAAACAATAACAAAATTATTTATACATTTTTGAGAGGTACCTAAATAGTACTGAATCCCTATATAAAAATTAATTTGAAAAACGCCTTATTTTAATATGCGTGGGCTAACTTCACGCTCAGAAAAAGTAAAGGGTTATAACTTTTGCAATATAAACAATAACAAAATTATTTATACATTTTTGAGAGGTACCTAAATAGTACTGAATCCCTATATAAAAATTAATTTGAAAAACGCCTTATTTTAATATGCGTGGGCTAACTTCACGCTCAGAAAAAGTAAAGTGTTATAACTTTTGCAATATAAACAATAACAAAATTATTTATACATTTTTGAGAGGTACCTAAATAGTACTAAATCCCTATATAAATTTAATTTGAAAAACGCCTTATTTTAATATGCGTGGGCTAACTTCACGCTCAGAAAAAGTAAAGTGTTATAACTTTTGCAATATAAACAATAACAAAATTATTTATACAATTTTGAGAGGTACCTATATAGTACTAAATCCCTATATAAAAATTAATTTGAAAAACGCCTTATTTTAATATGCGTGGGCTAACTTCACGCTCAGAAAAAGTAAAGTGTTATAACTTTTGCAATATAAACAATAACAAAATTATTTATACATTTTTGAGAGGTACCTAAATAGTACTGAATCCCTATATAAAAATTAATTTGAAAAACGCCTTATTTTAATATGCGTGGGCTAACTTCACGCTCAGAAAAAGTAAAGTGTTATAACTTTTACAATATAAACAATAACAAAATTATTTATATATTTTTGAGAGGTACCTAAATAGTACTGAATCCCTATATAAAAATTAATTTGAAAAACGCCTTATTTTAATATGCGTGGGCTAACTTCACGCTCAGAAAAAGTAAAGGGTTATAACTTTTGCAATATAAACAATAACAAAATTATTTATACATTTTTGAGAGGTACCTAAATAGTACTGAATCCCTATATAAAAATTAATTTGAAAAACGCCTTATTTTAATATGCGTGGGCTAACTTCACGCTCAGAAAAAGTAAAGTGTTATAACTTTTGCAATATAAACAATAACAAAATTATTTATACATTTTTGAGAGGTACCTAAATAGTACTAAATCCCTATATAAATTTAATTTGAAAAACGCCTTATTTTAATATGCGTGGGCTAACTTCACGCTCAGAAAAAGTAAAGTGTTGTAACTTTTTCAATATAAACAATAACAAAATTATTTATACATATTTGAGAGGTACCTAAATAGTACTAAATCCCTATATAAAAATTAATTTGAAAAACGCTTTATTTTAATATGCGTGGTGCTAACTTCACGCTCAGAAAAAGTAAAGTGTTATAACTTTTGCAATATAAACAATTACAAAATTATTTATACATTTTTGAGAGGTACCTAAATAGTACTAAATCCCTATATAAAAATTAATTTGAAAAACGCCTTATTTTAATATGCGTGGGTTAACTTCACACTCAGAAAAAGTAAAGTGTTATAACTTTTGCAATATAAACAATTACAAAATTATTTATACAATTTTGAGAGGTACCTATATAGTACTAAATCCTTATATAAAAATTAATTTGAAAAACGCCTTATTTTAATATGCGTGGGTTAACTTCACACTCAGAAAAAGTAAAGTGTTATAACTTTTGCAATATAAACAATAACAAAATTATTTATACATTTTTGAGAGGAACCTAATAGTACTAAATCCCTATATAAAAATTAATTTGAAAACCGCTTTATCTTCATATGCGTGGGCTAACTTCAGGCTCAGAAAAAGTAAAGTGTTATAACTTTTGCAATATAAACAATCAGAAAATTATTTATACATTTTTAAAAGGAACCTAAATAGTACTAAATCCATATTTAAAAATTAATTTGAAAAACGCCTCATTTTAATATGCGTGGGCTAACTTCACGCTCAGAAAAAGTAAAGTGTTATAACTTTTGCAATATAAACAATAACAAAATTATTTATACGTTTTTGAGAGGTACCTAAATAGTACTAAATCCCTATATAAAAATTAATTTGAAAAACGCTTTATTTTAATATGCGTGGTGCTAACTTCACGCTCAGAAAAAGTAAAGTGTTATAACTTTTGCAATATAAACAATAACAAAATTATTTATACATTTTTGAGAGGTACCTAAATAGTACTAAATCCCTATATAAAAAGAAATTTGAAAAACGCCTTATTTTAATATGCGTGGGCTAACTTCACGCTCAGAAAAAGTAAAGTGTTATAACTTTTGCAATATAAACAATAACAAAATTATTTATACATTTTTGAGAGGTACCTAAATAGTACTAAATCCCTATATAAAAATTAATTTGAAAAACGCTTTATTTTAATATGCGTGGTGCTAACTTCACGCTCAGAAAAAGTAAAGTGTTATAACTTTTGCAATATAAACAATTACAAAATAATTTACACATTTTTGAAAGGTACCTAAATAGTACTAAATCCATATATAAAAAATAATTTAAAAAACGCCTCATTTTAATATGCGTGGGCTAACTTCACGCTCAGAAAAAGTAAAGTGTTATAACTTTTGCAATATAAACAATAACAAAATTATTTATACATTTTTAAGAGGTACCTAAATAGTACTGAATCCCTATATAAAAATTAATTTGAAAAACGCCTTATTTTAATATGCGTGGGCTAACTTCACGCTCAGAAAAAGTAAAGTGTTATAACTTTTGCAATATAAACAATAACAAAATTATTTATACATTTTTGAGAGGTACCTAAATAGTACTGAATCCCTATATAAAAATTAATTTGAAAAACGCCTTATTTTAATATGCGTGGGCTAACTTCACGCTCAGAAAAAGTAAAGTGTTATAACTTTTGCAATATAAACAATAACAAAATTATTTATACATTTTTGAGAGGTACCTAAATAGTACTAAATCCCTATATAAAAATTAATTTGAAAAACGCCTCATTTTAATACGCGTGGGCTAACTTCACGCTCAGAAAAAGTAAAGGGTTATAACTTTTGCAATATAAACAATAACAAAATTATTTATACATTTTTGAGAGGTACCTAAATAGTACTGAATCCCTATATAAAAATTAATTTGAAAAACGCCTTATTTTAATATGCGTGGGCTAACTTCACGCTCAGAAAAAGTAAAGGGTTATAACTTTTGCAATATAAACAATAACAAAATTATTTATACATTTTTGAGAGGTACCTAAATAGTACTGAATCCCTATATAAAAATTAATTTGAAAAACGCCTTATTTTAATATGCGTGGGCTAACTTCACGCTCAGAAAAAGTAAAGTGTTATAACTTTTGCAATATAAACAATAACAAAATTATTTATACATTTTTGAGAGGTACCTAAATAGTACTAAATCCCTATATAAATTTAATTTGAAAAACGCCTTATTTTAATATGCGTGGGCTAACTTCACGCTCAGAAAAAGTAAAGTGTTATAACTTTTGCAATATAAACAATAACAAAATTATTTATACAATTTTGAGAGGTACCTATATAGTACTAAATCCCTATATAAAAATTAATTTGAAAAACGCCTTATTTTAATATGCGTGGGCTAACTTCACGCTCAGAAAAAGTAAAGTGTTATAACTTTTGCAATATAAACAATAACAAAATTATTTATACATTTTTGAGAGGTACCTAAATAGTACTGAATCCCTATATAAAAATTAATTTGAAAAACGCCCTATTTTAATATGCGTGGGCTAACTTCACGCTCAGAAAAAGTAAAGTGTTATAACTTTTGCAATATAAACAATAACAAAATTATTTATACATTTTTGAGAGGTACCTAAATAGTACTGAATCCCTATATAAAAATTAATTTGAAAAACGCCTTATTTTAATATGCGTGGGCTAACTTCACGCTCAGAAAAAGTAAAGTGTTATAACTTTTGCAATATAAACAATAACAAAATTATTTATACATTTTTGAGAGGTACCTAAATAGTACTAAATCCCTATATAAATTTAATTTGAAAAACGCCTTATTTTAATATGCGTGGGCTAACTTCACGCTCAGAAAAAGTAAAGTGTTATAACTTTTGCAATATAAACAATAACAAAATTATTTATACAATTTTGAGAGGTACCTATATAGTACTGAATCCCTATATAAAAATTAATTTGAAAAACGCCTTATTTTAATATGCGTGGGCTAACTTCACGCTCAGAAAAAGTAAAGTGTTATAACTTTTACAATATAAACAATAACAAAATTATTTATATATTTTTGAGAGGTACCTAAATAGTACTAAATCCCTATATAAAAATTAATTTGAAAAACGCCTTATTTTAATATGCGTGGGCTAACTTCACGCTCAGAAAAAGTAAAGTGTTATAACTTTTGCAATATAAACAATAACAAAATTATTTATACATTTTTTAGAGGTACCTAAATAGTACTGAATCCCTATATAAAAATTAATTTGAAAAACGCCTTATTTAAATATGCGTGGGCTAACTTCACGCTCAGAAAAAGTAAAGTGTTATAACTTTTGCAATATAAACAATAACAAAATTATTTATACATTTTTGAGAAGTACCTAAATAGTACTAAATCCCTATATAAATTTAATTTGAAAAACGCCTTATTTTAATATGCGTGGGCTAACTTCACGCTCAGAAAAAGTAAAGTGTTATAACTTTTGCAATGTAAACAATAACAAAATTATTTATACAATTTTGAGAGGTACCTAAATAGTACTAAATCCCTATATAAAAATTAATTTGAAAAACGCCTTATTTTAATATGCGTGGGCTAACTTCACGCTCAGAAAAAGTAAAGTGTTATAACTTTTGCAATATAAACAATAACAAAATTATTTATACATTTTTGAGAGGTACCTAAATAGTACTGAATCCCTATATAAAAATTAATTTGAAAAACGCCTTATTTTAATATGCGTGGGCTAACTTCACGCTCAGAAAAAGTAAAGTGTTATAACTTTTGCAATATAAACAATAACAAAATTATTTATACATTTTTGAGAGGTACCTAAATAGTACTAAATCCCTATATAAAAATTAATTTGAAAAACGCCTCATTTTAATATGCGTGGGCTAACTTCACGCTCAGAAAAAGTAAAGGGTTATAACTTTTGCAATATAAACAATAACAAAATTATTTATACATTTTTGAGAGGTACCTAAATAGTACTGAATCCCTATATAAAAATTAATTTGAAAAACGCCTTATTTTAATATGCGTGGGCTAACTTCACGCTCAGAAAAAGTAAAGGGTTATAACTTTTGCAATATAAACAATAACAAAATTATTTATACATTTTTGAGAGGTACCTAAATAGTACTGAATCCCTATATAAAAATTATTTGAAAAACGCCTTATTTTAATATGCGTGGGCTAACTTCACGCTCAGAAAAAGTAAAGTGTTATAACTTTTGCAATATAAACAATAACAAAATTATTTATACATTTTTGAGAGGTACCTAAATAGTACTAAATCCCTATATAAATTTAATTTGAAAAACGCCTTATTTTAATATGCGTGGGCTAACTTCACGCTCAGAAAAAGTAAAGTGTTATAACTTTTGATATATAAAAAATAACAAAATTATTTATACATTTTTGAGAGGTACCTAAATAGTACTAAATCCCTATATAAAAATTAATTTGAAAAACGCCTTATTTTAATATGCGTGGGCTAACGTCACGCTCAGAAAAAGTAAAGTGTTATAACTTTTGCAATATAAACAATATCAAAATTATTTACACATTTTTGAGAGGTACCTAAATATTACTAAATCCATATATAAAAATTAATTTGAAAAACGCCTCATTTTAATATGCGTGGGCTAATTTCACGCTCAGAAAAAGTAAAGTGTTATAACTTTTGCAATATAAACAATAACAAAATTATTTATACATTTTTGAGAGGAACCTAAATAGTACTAAATCCATATATAAAAATTAATTTGAAAAACGCCTCATTTTAATATGCGTGGGCTAACTTCACGCTCAGAAAAAGTAAAGTGTTATAACTTTTGCAATATAAACAATATCAAAATTATTTACACATTTTTGAGAGGTACCTAAATAGTACTAAATCCCTATATAAAAATTAATTTGAAAAACGCCTCATTTTAATATCCGTGGGCTAACTTCACGCTCAGAAAGAGTAAAGTGTTATAACTTTTGCAATATAAACAATATCAAAATTATTTACACATTTTTGAGTGGTACCTAAACAGTACTAAATCCATATATAAAAATTAATTTAAAAAACGCTCCTTTTAATATGCGAGGACTAACTTCACGCTCAGAAAAAGTAAAGTGTTATAACTTTTGCAATATAAACAATAACAAAATTATTTATACATTTTTGAGAGGAACCTAAATAGTACTAAATCCATATATAAAAATTAATTTGAAAAACGCCTCATTTTAATATGCGTGGGCTAACTTCACGCTCAGAAAAAGTAAAGTGTTATAACTTTTGCAATATAAACAATAACAAAATTATTTACACATTTTTGAGAGGTACCTAAATAGTACTAAATCCCTATATAAAAATTAATTTGAAAAACGCTTTATTTTAATATGCGTGGTGCTAACTTCACGCTCAGCAAAAGTAAAGTGTTGTAACTTTTGCAATATAAACAATAACAAAATTATTTATACATTTTTGAGAGGTACCTAAATAGTACTAAATCCCTATATAAAAATTAATTTGAAAAACGCCTTATTTTAATATGCGTGGGCTAACTTCACGCTCAGAAAAAGTAAAGTGTTATAACTTTTGCAATATAAACAATAACAAAATTATTTATACATTTTTGAGAGGAACCTAAATAGTACTAAATCCATATATAAAAATTAATTTGAAAAACGCCTCATTTTAATATGCGTGGGCTAACTTCACGCTCAGAAAAAGTAAAGTGTTATAACTTTTGCAATATAAACAATAACAAAATTATTTATACATTTTTGAGAGGTACCTAAATAGTACTAAATCCATATATAAAAATTAATTTGAAAAACGCCTCATTTTAATATCCGTGGGCTAACTTCACGCTCAGAAAGAGTAACGTGTTATAACTTTTGCAATATAAACAATATCAAAATTATTTACACATTTTTGAGTGGTACCTAAACAGTACTAAATCCATATATAAAAATTAATTTAAAAAACGCTCCTTTTAATATGCGAGGACTAACTTCACGCTCAGAAAAAGTAAAGTGTTATAACTTTTGCAATATAAACAATAACAAAATTATTTATACATTTTTGAGAGGAACCTAAATAGTACTAAATCCATATATAAAAATTAATTTGAAAAACGCCTCATTTTAATATGCGTGGGCTAACTTCACGCTCAGAAAAAGTAAAGTGTTATAACTTTTGCAATATAAACAATAACAAAATTATTTACACATTTTTGAGAGGTACCTAAATAGTACTAAATCCCTATATAAAAATTAATTTGAAAAACGCTTTATTTTAATATGCGTGGTGCTAACTTCACGCTCAGAAAAAGTAAAGTGTTGTAACTTTTGCAATATAAACAATAACAAAATTATTTATACATTTTTGAGAGGTACCTAAATAGTACTAAATCCCTATATAAAAATTAATTTGAAAAACGCCTTATTTTAATATGCGTGGGCTAACTTCACGCTCAGAAAAAGTAAAGTGTTATAACTTTTGCAATATAAACAATAACAAAATTATTTATACATTTTTGAGAGGAACCTAAATAGTACTAAATCCATATATAAAAATTAATTTGAAAAACGCCTCATTTTAATATGCGTGGGCTAACTTCACGCTCAGAAAAAGTAGTGTTATAACTTTTGCAATATAAACAATATCAAAATTATTTACACATTTTTGAGAGGTACATAAATAGTACTAAATCCATATATAAAAATTAATTTGAAAAACGCCTCATTTTAATATCCGTGGGCTAACTTCACGCTCAGAAAGAGTAACGTGTTATAACTTTTGCAATATAAACAATATCAAAATTATTTACACATTTTTGAGAGGTACCTAAATAGTACTAAATCCATATATAAAAATTAATTTAAAAAACGCTTCTCTTAATATGCGTGGACTAACTTCACGCTCAGAAAAAGTAAAGTGTTATAACTTTTGCAATATAAACAATAACAAAATTATTTATACATTTTTGAGAGGAACCTAAATAGTACTAAATCCATATATAAAAATTAATTTGAAAAACGCCTCATTTTAATATGCGTGGGCTAACTTCACGCTCAGAAAAAGTAAAGTGTTATAACTTTTGCAATATAAACAATAACAAAATTATTTATACATTTTTGAGAGGTACCTAAATAGTACTAAATCCCTATATAAAAAGTAATTTGAAAAACGCCTTATTTTAATATGCGTGGGCTAACTTCACGCTCAGAAAAAGTAAAGTGTTATAACTTTTGCAATATAAACAATAACAAAATTATTTATACATTTTTGAGAGGTACCTAAATAGTACTAAATCCCTATATAAAAATTAATTTGAAAAATGTTTTATTTTAATATGCGTGGGCTAACTTCACGCTCAGAAAAAGTAACGTGTTATAACTTTTGCAATATAAACAATAACAAAATTATTTATACATTTTTGAGAGGTACCTAAATAGTACTAAATCCCTATATAAAAATTAATTTGAAAAACGCTTTATTTTAATATGCGTGGTGCTAACTTCACGCTCAGAAAAAGTAAAGTGTTATAACTTTTGCAATATAAACAATTACAAAATAATTTACACATTTTTGAGAGGTACCTAAATAGTACTAAATCCATATATAAAAAATAATTTAAAAAACGCCTCATTTTAATATGCGTGGGCTAACTTCACGCTCAGAAAAAGTAAAGTGTTATAACTTTTGCAATATAAACAATAACAAAATTATTTATACATTTTTAAGAGGTACCTAAATAGTACTGAATCCCTATATAAAAATTAATTTGAAAAACGCCTTATTTTAATATGCGTGGGCTAACTTCACGCTCAGAAAAAGTAAAGTGTTATAACTTTTGCAATATAAACAATAACAAAATTATTTATACATTTTTGAGAGGTACCTAAATAGTACTGAATCCCTATATAAAAATTAATTTGAAAAACGCCTTATTTTAATATGCGTGGGCTAACTTCACGCTCAGAAAAAGTAAAGTGTTATAACTTTTGCAATATAAACAATAACAAAATTATTTATACATTTTTGAGAGGTACCTAAATAGTACTAAATCCCTATATAAAAATTAATTTGAAAAACGCCTCATTTTAATACGCGTGGGCTAACTTCACGCTCAGAAAAAGTAAAGGGTTATAACTTTTGCAATATAAACAATAACAAAATTATTTATACATTTTTGAGAGGTACCTAAATAGTACTGAATCCCTATATAAAAATTAATTTGAAAAACGCCTTATTTTAATATGCGTGGGCTAACTTCACGCTCAGAAAAAGTAAAGGGTTATAACTTTTGCAATATAAACAATAACAAAATTATTTATACATTTTTGAGAGGTACCTAAATAGTACTGAATCCCTATATAAAAATTAATTTGAAAAACGCCTTATTTTAATATGCGTGGGCTAACTTCACGCTCAGAAAAAGTAAAGTGTTATAACTTTTGCAATATAAACAATAACAAAATTATTTATACATTTTTGAGAGGTACCTAAATAGTACTAAATCCCTATATAAATTTAATTTGAAAAACGCCTTATTTTAATATGCGTGGGCTAACTTCACGCTCAGAAAAAGTAAAGTGTTATAACTTTTGCAATATAAACAATAACAAAATTATTTATACAATTTTGAGAGGTACCTATATAGTACTAAATCCCTATATAAAAATTAATTTGAAAAACGCCTTATTTTAATATGCGTGGGCTAACTTCACGCTCAGAAAAAGTAAAGTGTTATAACTTTTGCAATATAAACAATAACAAAATTATTTATACATTTTTGAGAGGTACCTAAATAGTACTGAATCCCTATATAAAAATTAATTTGAAAAACGCCTTATTTTAATATGCGTGGGCTAACTTCACGCTCAGAAAAAGTAAAGTGTTATAACTTTTACAATATAAACAATAACAAAATTATTTATATATTTTTGAGAGGTACCTAAATAGTACTGAATCCCTATATAAAAATTAATTTGAAAAACGCCTTATTTTAATATGCGTGGGCTAACTTCACGCTCAGAAAAAGTAAAGGGTTATAACTTTTGCAATATAAACAATAACAAAATTATTTATACATTTTTGAGAGGTACCTAAATAGTACTGAATCCCTATATAAAAATTAATTTGAAAAACGCCTTATTTTAATATGCGTGGGCTAACTTCACGCTCAGAAAAAGTAAAGTGTTATAACTTTTGCAATATAAACAATAACAAAATTATTTATACATTTTTGAGAGGTACCTAAATAGTACTAAATCCCTATATAAATTTAATTTGAAAAACGCCTTATTTTAATATGCGTGGGCTAACTTCACGCTCAGAAAAAGTAAAGTGTTGTAACTTTTTCAATATAAACAATAACAAAATTATTTATACATATTTGAGAGGTACCTAAATAGTACTAAATCCTTATATAAAAATTAATTTGAAAAACGCCTTATTTTAATATGCGTGGGTTAACTTCACACTCAGAAAAAGTAAAGTGTTATAACTTTTGCAATATAAACAATAACAAAATTATTTATACATTTTTGAGAGGAACCTAATAGTACTAAATCCCTATATAAAAATTAATTTGAAAACCGCTTTATCTTCATATGCGTGGTGCTAACTTTTTCAATATAAACAATAACAAAATTATTTATACATATTTGAGAGGTACCTAAATAGTACTAAATCCTTATATAAAAATTAATTTGAAAAACGCCTTATTTTAATATGCGTGGGTTAACTTCACACTCAGAAAAAGTAAAGTGTTATAACATTTGCAATATAAACAATAACAAAATTATTTATACATTTTTGGGAGGAACCTAAATAGTACTAAATCCATATATAAAAATTAATTTGAAAAACGCCTCATTTTAATATGCGTGGGCTAACTTTAGGCTCAGAAAAAGTAAAGTGTTATAACTTTTGCAATATAAACAATCAGAAAATTATTTATTAATTTTTAAAAGGAACCTAAATAGTACTAAATCCATATTTAAAAATTAATTTGAAAAACGCCTCATTTTAATATGCGTGGGCTAACTTCACGCTCAGAAAAAGTAAAGTGTTATAACTTTTGCAATATAAACAATAACAAAATTATTTATACGTTTTTGAGAGGTACCTAAATAGTACTAAATCCCTATATAAAAATTAATTTGAAAAACGCTTTATTTTAATATGCGTGGTGCTAACTTCACGCTCAGAAAAAGTAAAGTGTTATAACTTTTGCAATATAAACAATAACAAAATAATTTACACATTTTTGAGAGGTACCTAAATAGTACTAAATCCATATATAAAAAATAATTTAAAAAACGCCTCATTTTAATATGCGTGGGCTAACTTCACGCTCAGAAAAAGTAAAGTGTTATAACTTTTGCAATATAAACAATAACAAAATTATTTATACATTTTTGAGAGGTACCTAAATAGTACTGAATCCGTATAAAAAATTAATTTGAAAAACGCCTTATTTTAATATGCGTGGGCTAACTTCACGCCCAGAAAAAGTAAAGTGTTATAACTTTTGCAATATAAACAATAACAAAATTATTTATACATTTTTGAGAGGTACCTAAATAGTACTAAATCCCTATATAAAAAGAAATTTGAAAAACGCCTTATTTTAATATGCGTGGGCTAACTTCACGCTCAGAAAAAGTAAAGTGTTATAACTTTTGCAATATAAACAATAACAAAATTATTTATACATTTTTGAGAGGTACCTAAATAGTACTAAATCCCTATATAAAAATTAATTTGAAAAACGCTTTATTTTAATATGCGTGGGCTAACTTCACGCTCAGAAAAAGTAAAGTGTTATAACTTTTGCAATATAAACAATAACAAAATTATTTATACATTTTTGAGAGGTACCTAAATAGTCCTAAATCCCTATATAAAAATTAATTTGAAAAACGCCTTATTTTAATATGCGTGGGCTAACTTCACGCTCAGAAAAAGTAAAGTGTTATAACTTTTGCAATATAAAGAATAACAAAATTTTTATACATTTTTGAGAGGAACCTAAATAGTACTAAATCCATATATAAAAATTAATTTGAAAAACGCCTCATTCTAATATGCGTGGGCTAACTTCACGCTCAGAAAAAGTAAAGTGTTATAACTTTTGCAATATAAACAATAACAAAATTATTTACACATTTTTGAGAGGTACCTAAATAGTACTAAATCCATATATAAAAATTAATTTAAAAAACACCTCATTTTAATATGCGTGGGCTAACTTCACGCTCAGAAAAAGTAAAGTGTTATAACTTTTGCAATATAAACAATAACAAAATTATTTATACATTTTTGAGAGGTACCTAAATAGTACTAAATCCCTATATAAAAATTAATTTGAAAAACGCTTTATTTTAATATGCGTGGTGCTAACTTCACGCTCAGAAAAAGTAAAGTGTTATAACTTTTGCAATATAAACAATTACAAAATAATTTACACATTTTTGAGAGGTACCTAAATAGTACTAAATCCATATATAAAAAATAATTTAAAAAACGCCTCATTTTAATATGCGTGGGCTAACTTCACGCTCAGAAAAAGTAAAGTGTTATAACTTTTGCAATATAAACAATAACAAAATTATTTATACATTTTTAAGAGGTACCTAAATAGTACTGAATCCCTATATAAAAATTAATTTGAAAAACGCCTTATTTTAATATGCGTGGGCTAACTTCACGCTCAGAAAAAGTAAAGTGTTATAACTTTTGCAATATAAACAATAACAAAATTATTTATACATTTTTGAGAGGTACCTAAATAGTACTGAATCCCTATATAAAAATTAATTTGAAAAACGCCTTATTTTAATATGCGTGGGCTAACTTCACGCTCAGAAAAAGTAAAGTGTTATAACTTTTGCAATATAAACAATAACAAAATTATTTATACATTTTTGAGAGGTACCTAAATAGTACTAAATCCCTATATAAAAATTAATTTGAAAAACGCCTCATTTTAATACGCGTGGGCTAACTTCACGCTCAGAAAAAGTAAAGGGTTATAACTTTTGCAATATAAACAATAACAAAATTATTTATACAGTTTTGAGAGGTACCTAAATAGTACTGAATCCCTATATAAAAATTAATTTGAAAAACGCCTTATTTTAATATGCGTGGGCTAACTTCACGCTCAGAAAAAGTAAAGGGTTATAACTTTTGCAATATAAACAATAACAAAATTATTTATACATTTTTGAGAGGTACCTAAATAGTACTGAATCCCTATATAAAAATTAATTTGAAAAACGCCTTATTTTAATATGCGTGGGCTAACTTCACGCTCAGAAAAAGTAAAGTGTTATAACTTTTGCAATATAAACAATAACAAAATTATTTATACATTTTTGAGAGGTACCTAAATAGTACTAAATCCCTATATAAATTTATTTTGAAAAACGCCTTATTTTAATATGCGTGGGCTAACTTCACGCTCAGAAAAAGTAAAGTGTTATAACTTTTGCAATATAAACAATAACAAAATTATTTATACAATTTTGAGAGGTACCTATATAGTACTAAATCCCTATATAAAAATTAATTTGAAAAACGCCTTATTTTAATATGCGTGGGCTAACTTCACGCTCAGAAAAAGTAAAGTGTTATAACTTTTGCAATATAAACAATAACAAAATTATTTATACATTTTTGAGAGGTACCTAAATAGTACTGAATCCCTATATAAAAATTAATTTGAAAAACGCCTTATTTTAATATGCGTGGGCTAACTTCACGCTCAGAAAAAGTAAAGTGTTATAACTTTTGCAATATAAACAATAACAAAATTATTTATACATTTTTGAGAGGTACCTAAATAGTACTGAATCCCTATATAAAAATTAATTTGAAAAACGCCTTATTTTAATATGCGTGGGCTAACTTCACGCTCAGAAAAAGTAAAGTGTTATAACTTTTGCAATATAAACAATAACAAAATTATTTATACATTTTTGAGAGGTACCTAAATAGTACTAAATCCCTATATAAATTTAATTTGAAAAACGCCTTATTTTAATATGCGTGGGCTAACTTCACGCTCAGAAAAAGTAAAGTGTTATAACTTTTGCAATATAAACAATAACAAAATTATTTATACAATTTTGAGAGGTACCTATATAGTACTGAATCCCTATATAAAAATTAATTTGAAAAAAGCCTTATTTTAATATGCGTGGGCTAACTTCACGCTCAGAAAAAGTAAAGTGTTATAACTTTTACAATATAAACAATAACAAAATTATTTATATATTTTTGAGAGGTACCTAAATAGTACTAAATCCCTATATAAAAATTAATTTGAAAAACGCCTTATTTTAATATGCGTGGGCTAACTTCACGCTCAGAAAAAGTAAAGTGTTATAACTTTTGCAATATAAACAATAACAAAATTATTTATACATTTTTTAGAGGTACCTAAATAGTACTGAATCCCTATATAAAAATTAATTTGAAAAACGCCTTATTTAAATATGCGTGGGCTAACTTCACGCTCAGAAAAAGTAAAGTGTTATAACTTTTGCAATATAAACAATAACAAAATTATTTATACATTTTTGAGAAGTACCTAAATAGTACTAAATCCCTATATAAATTTAATTTGAAAAACGCCTTATTTTAATATGCGTGGGCTAACTTCACGCTCAGAAAAAGTAAAGTGTTATAACTTTTGCAATATAAACAATAACAAAATTATTTATACAATTTTGAGAGGTACCTAAATAGTACTAAATCCCTATATAAAAATTAATTTGAAAAACGCCTTATTTTAATATGCGTGGGCTAACTTCACGCTCAGAAAAAGTAAAGTGTTATAACTTTTGCAATATAAACAATAACAAAATTATTTATACATTTTTGAGAGGTACCTAAATAGTACTAAATCCCTATATAAAAATTAATTTGAAAAACGCCTCATTTTAATATGCGTGGGCTAACTTCACGCTCAGAAAAAGTAAAGGGTTATAACTTTTGCAATATAAACAATAACAAAATTATTTATACATTTTTGAGAGGTACCTAAATAGTACTGAATCCCTATATAAAAATTAATTTGAAAAACGCCTTATTTTAATATGCGTGGGCTAACTTCACGCTCAGAAAAAGTAAAGGGTTATAACTTTTGCAATATAAACAATAACAAAATTATTTATACATTTTTGAGAGGTACCTAAATAGTACTGAATCCCTATATAAAAATTATTTGAAAAACGCCTTATTTTAATATGCGTGGGCTAACTTCACGCTCAGAAAAAGTAAAGTGTTATAACTTTTGCAATATAAACAATAACAAAATTATTTATACATTTTTGAGAGGTACCTAAATAGTACTAAATCCCTATATAAATTTAATTTGAAAAACGCCTTATTTTAATATGCGTGGGCCAACTTCACGCTCAGAAAAAGTAAAGTGTTATAACTTTAACAATATAAACAATAACAAAATTATTTATACAATTTTGAGAGGTACCTAAATAGTACTAAATCCCTATATAAAAATTAATTTGAAAAACGCCTTATTTTAATATGCGTGGGCTAACTTCACGTTCAGAAAAAGTAAAGTGTTATAACTTTTGCAATATAAACAATAACAAAATTATTTATACATTTTTGAGAGGTACCTAAATAGTACTGAATCCCTATATAAAAATTAATTTGAAAAACGCCTTATTTTAATATGCGTGGGCTAACTTCACGCTTAGAAAAAGTAAAGTGTTATAACTTTTGCAATATAAACAATAACAAAATTATTTATACATTTTTGAGAGGTACCTAAATAGTACTAAATCCCTATATAAAAATTAATTTGAAAAACGCCTTATTTTAATATGCGTGGGCTAACTTCACGCTCAGAAAAAGTAAAGTGTTATAACTTTTGATATATAAAAAATAACAAAATTATTTATACATTTTTGAGAGGTACCTAAATAGTACTAAATCCCTATATAAAAATTAATTTGAAAAACGCCTTATTTTAATATGCGTGGGCTAACGTCACGCTCAGAAAAAGTAAAGTGTTATAACTTTTGCAATATAAACAATATCAAAATTATTTACACATTTTTGAGAGGTACCTAAATATTACTAAATCCATATATAAAAATTAATTTGAAAAACGCCTCATTTTAATATGCGTGGGCTAATTTCACGCTCAGAAAAAGTAAAGTGTTATAACTTTTGCAATATAAACAATAACAAAATTATTTATACATTTTTGAGAGGAACCTAAATAGTACTAAATCCATATATAAAAATTAATTTGAAAAACGCCTCATTTTAATATGCGTGGGCTAACTTCACGCTCAGAAAAAGTAAAGTGTTATAACTTTTGCAATATAAACAATATCAAAATTATTTACACATTTTTGAGAGGTACCTAAATAGTACTAAATCCCTATATAAAAATTAATTTGAAAAACGCCTCATTTTAATATCCGTGGGCTAACTTCACGCTCAGAAAGAGTAACGTGTTATAACTTTTGCAATATAAACAATATCAAAATTATTTACACATTTTTGAGTGGTACCTAAACAGTACTAAATCCATATATAAAAATTAATTTAAAAAACGCTCCTTTTAATATGCGAGGACTAACTTCACGCTCAGAAAAAGTAAAGTGTTATAACTTTTGCAATATAAACAATAACAAAATTATTTATACATTTTTGAGAGGAACCTAAATAGTACTAAATCCATATATAAAAATTAATTTGAAAAACGCCTCATTTTAATATGCGTGGGCTAACTTCACGCTCAGAAAAAGTAAAGTGTTATAACTTTTGCAATATAAACAATAACAAAATTATTTACACATTTTTGAGAGGTACCTAAATAGTACTAAATCCCTATATAAAAATTAATTTGAAAAACGCTTTATTTTAATATGCGTGGTGCTAACTTCACGCTCAGAAAAAGTAAAGTGTTGTAACTTTTGCAATATAAACAATAACAAAATTATTTATACATTTTTGAGAGGTACCTAAATAGTACTAAATCCCTATATAAAAATTAATTTGAAAAACGCCTTATTTTAATATGCGTGGGCTAACTTCACGCTCAGAAAAAGTAAAGTGTTATAACTTTTGCAATATAAACAATAACAAAATTATTTATACATTTTTGAGAGGTACCTAAATAGTACTGAATCCCTATATAAAAATTAATTTGAAAAACGCCTTATTTTAATATGCGTGGGCTAACTTCACGCTCAGAAAAAGTAAAGTGTTATAACTTTTGCAATATAAACAATAACAAAATTATTTATACATTTTTGAGAGGAACCTAAATAGTACTAAATCCATATATAAAAATTAATTTGAAAAACGCCTCATTTTAATATCCGTGGGCTAACTTCACGCTCAGAAAGAGTAACGTGTTATAACTTTTGCAATATAAACAATATCAAAATTATTTACACATTTTTGAGTGGTACCTAAACAGTACTAAATCAATATATAAAAATTAATTTAAAAAACGCTCCTTTTAATATGCGAGGACTAACTTCACGCTCAGAAAAAGTAAAGTGTTATAACTTTTGCAATATAAACAATAACAAAATTATTTATACATTTTTGAGAGGAACCTAAATAGTACTAAATCCATATATAAAAATTAATTTGAAAAACGCCTCATTTTAATATGCGTGGGCTAACTTCACGCTCAGAAAAAGTAAAGTGTTATAACTTTTGCAATATAAACAATAACAAAATTATTTACACATTTTTGAGAGGTACCTAAATAGTACTAAATCCCTATATAAAAATTAATTTGAAAAACGCTTTATTTTAATATGCGTGGTGCTAACTTCACGCTCAGAAAAAGTAAAGTGTTGTAACTTTTGCAATATAAACAATAACAAAATTATTTATACATTTTTGAGAGGTACCTAAATAGTACTAAATCCCTATATAAAAATTAATTTGAAAAACGCCTTATTTTAATATGCGTGGGCTAACTTCACGCTCAGAAAAAGTAAAGTGTTATAACTTTTGCAATATAAACAATAACAAAATTATTTATACATTTTTGAGAGGAACCTAAATAGTACTAAATCCATATATAAAAATTAATTTGAAAAACGCCTCATTTTAATATGCGTGGGCTAACTTCACGCTCAGAAAAAGTAAAGTGTTATAACTTTTGCAATATAAACAATAACAAAATTATTTATACATTTTTGAGAGGTACCTAAATAGTACTAAATCCATATATAAAAATTAATTTAAAAAACGCCTCATTTTAATATCCGTGGGCTAACTTCACGCTCAGAAAGAGTAACGTGTTATAACTTTTGCAATATAAACAATATCAAAATTATTTACACATTTTTGAGTGGTACCTAAACAGTACTAAATCCATATATAAAAATTAATTTAAAAAACGCTCCTTTTAATATGCGAGGACTAACTTCACGCTCAGAAAAAGTAAAGTGTTATAACTTTTGCAATATAAACAATAACAAAATTATTTATTCATTTTTGAGAGGAACCTAAATAGTACTAAATCCATATATAAAAATTAATTTGAAAAACGCCTCATTTTAATATGCGTGGGCTAACTTCACGCTCAGAAAAAGTAAAGTGTTATAACTTTTGCAATATAAACAATAACAAAACTATTTACACATTTTTGAGAGGTACCTAAATAGTACTAAATCCCTATATAAAAATTAATTTGAAAAACGCTTTATTTTAATATGCGTGGTGCTAACTTCACGCTCAGAAAAAGTAAAGTGTTGTAACTTTTGCAATATAAACAATAACAAAATTATTTATACATTTTTGAGAGGTACCTAAATAGTACTAAATCCCTATATAAAAATTAATTTGAAAAACGCCTTATTTTAATATGCGTGGGCTAACTTCACGCTCAGAAAAAGTAAAGTGTTATAACTTTTGCAATATAAACAATAACAAAATTATTTATACATTTTTGAGAGGTACCTAAATAGTACTGAATCCCTATATAAAAATTAATTTGAAAAACGCCTTATTTTAATATGCGTGGGCTAACTTCACGCTCAGAAAAAGTAAAGTGTTATAACTTTTGCAATATAAACAATAACAAAATTATTTATACATTTTTGAGAGGAACCTAAATAGTACTAAATCCATATATAAAAATTAATTTGAAAAACGCCTCATTTTAATATGCGTGGGCTAACTTCACGCTCAGAAAAAGTAGTGTTATAACTTTTTCAATATAAACAATATCAAAATTATTTACACATTTTTGAGAGGTACATAAATAGTACTAAATCCATATATAAAAATTAATTTGAAAAACGCCTCATTTTAATATCCGTGGGCTAACTTCACGCTCAGAAAGAGTAACGTGTTATAACTTTTGCAATATAAACAATATCAAAATTATTTACACATTTTTGAGAGGTACCTAAATAGTACTAAATCCATATATAAAAATTAATTTAAAAAACGCTTCTCTTAATATGCGTGGACTAACTTCACGCTCAGAAAAAGTAAAGTGTTATAACTTTTGCAATATAAACAGTAACAAAATTATTTATACATTTTTGAGAGGAACCTAAATAGTACTAAATCCATATATAAAAATTAATTTGAAAAACGCCTCATTTTAATATGCGTGGGCTAACTTCACGCTCAGAAAAAGTAAAGTGTTATAACTTTTGCAATATAAACAATAACAAAATTATTTATACATTTTTGAGAGGTACCTAAATAGTACTAAATCCCTATATAAAAAGTAATTTGAAAAACGCCTTATTTTAATATGCGTGGGCTAACTTCACGCTCAGAAAAAGTAAAGTGTTATAACTTTTGCAATATAAACAATAACAAAATTATTTATACATTTTTGAGAGGTACCTAAATAGTACTAAATCCCTATATAAAAATTAATTTGAAAAATGTTTTATTTTAATATGCGTGGGCTAACTTCACGCTCAGAAAAAGTAACGTGTTATAACTTTTGCAATATAAACAATAACAAAATTATTTATACATTTTTGAGAGGTACCTAAATAGTACTAAATCCCTATATAAAAATTAATTTGAAAAACGCCTTATTTTAATATGCGTGGGCTAACTTCACGCTCAGAAAAAGTAAAGTGTTATAACTTTTGCAATATAAAGAATAACAAAATTTTTATACATTTTTGAGAGGAACCTAAATAGTACTAAATCCATATATAAAAATTAATTTGAAAAACGCCTCATTTTAATATGCGTGGGCTAACTTCACGCTCAGAAAAAGTAAAGTGTTATAACTTTTGCAATATAAACAATAACAAAATTATTTATACATTTTTGAAAGGTACCTAAATAGTACTAAATCCCTATATAAAAATTAATTTGAAAAACGCCTCATTTTAATATGCGTGGGCTAACTTCACGCTCAGAAAAAGTAAAGTGTTATAACTTTTACAATATAAACAATAACAAAATTATTTATACATTTTTGAGAGGTACCTAAATAGTACTGAATCCCTATATAAAAATTAATTTGAAAAACGCCTTATTTTAATATGCGTGGGCTAACTTCACGCTCAGAAAAAGTAAAGTGTTATAACTTTTGCAATATAAACAATAACAAAATTATTTATACATTTTTGAGAGGTACCTAAATAGTACTAAATCCCTATATAAATTTAATTTGAAAAACGCCTTATTTTAATATGCGTGGGCTAACTTCACGCTCAGAAAAAGTAAAGTGTTATAACTTTTGCAATATAAACAATAACAAAATTATTTATACAATTTTGAGAGGTACCTAAATAGTACTACATCCCTATATAAAAATTAATTTGAAAAACGCTTTATTTTATTATGCGTGGTGCTAACTTCACGCTCAGAAAAAGTAAAGTGTTATAACTTTTGATATATAAAAAATAACAAAATTATTTATACATTTTTGAGAGGTACCTAAATAGTACTAAATCCCTATATAAAAATTAATTTGAGAAACGTCTTATTTTAATATGCGTGGGCTAACGTCACGCTCAGAAAAAGTAAAGTGTTATAACTTTTGCAATATAAACAATATCAAAATTATTTACACATTTTTGAGAGGTACCTAAATATTACTAAATCCATATATAAAAATTAATTTGAAAAACGCCTCATTTTAATATGCGTGGGCTAATTTCACGCTCAGAAAAAGTAAAGTGTTATAACTTTTGCAATATAAACAATAACAAAATTATTTATACATTTTTGAGAGGAACCTAAATACTACTAAATCCATATATAAAAATTAATTTGAAAAACGCCTCATTTTAATATGCGTGGGCTAACTTCACGCTCAGAAAAAGTAAAGTGTTATAACTTTTGCAATATAAACAATATCAAAATTATTTACACATTTTTGAGAGGTACCTAAATAGTACTAAATCCATATATAAAAATTAATTTAAAAAACGCTCCTTTTAATATGCGTGGACTAACTTCACGCTCAGAAAAAGTAAAGTGTTATAACTTTTGCAATATAAACAATAACAAAATTATTTATACATTTTTGAGAGGAACCTAAATAGTACTAAATCCATATATAAAAATTAATTTGAAAAACGCCTCATTTTAATATGCGTGGGCTAACTTCACGCTCAGAAAAAGTAAAGTGTTATAACTTTTGCAATATAAACAATAACAAAATTATTTACACATTTTTGAGAGGTACCTAAATAGTACTAAATCACTATATAAAAATTAATTTGAAAAACGCCTTATTTTAATATGCGTGGGCTAACTTCACGCTCAGAAAAAGTAAAGTGTTATAACTTTTGCAATATAAACAATAACAAAATTATTTATACATTTTTGAGAGCTACCTAAATAGTACTGAATCCCTATATAAAAATTAATTTGAAAAACGCCTTATTTTAATATGCGTGGGCTAACTTCACGCTCAGAAAAAGTAAAGTGTTATAACTTTTGCAATATAAACAATAACAAAATTATTTATACATTTTTGAGAGGAACCTAAATAGTACTAAATCCATATATAAAAATTAATTTGAAAAACGCCTCATTTTAATATGCGTGGGCTAACTTCACGCTCAGAAAAAGTAAAGTGTTATAACTTTTGCAATATAAACAATAACAAAATTATTTATACATTTTTGAGAGGAACCTAAATAGTACTAAATCCATATATAAAAATTAATTTGAAAAACGCCTCATTTTAATATCCGTGGGCTAACTTCACGATCAGAAAGAGTAACGTGTTATAACTTTTGCAATATAAACAATATCAAAATTATTTACAAATTTTTGAGAGGTACCTAAATAGTACTAAATCCATATATAAAAATTAATTTAAAAAACGCTCCTTTTAATATGCGTGGACTAACTTCACGCTCAGAAAAAGTAAAGTGTTATAACTTTTGCAATATAAACAATAACAAAATTATTTATACATTTTTGAGAGGAACCTAAATAGTACTAAATCCATATATAAAAATTAATTTGAAAAACGCCTCATTTTAATATGCGTGGGCTAACTTCACGCTCAGAAAAAGTAAAGTGTTATAACTTTTGCAATATAAACAATAACAAAATTATTTATACATTTTTGAGAGGAACCTAAATAGTACTAAATCCATATATAAAAATTAATTTGAAAAACGCCTCATTTTAATAAGCGTGGGCTAACTTCACGCTCAGAAAAAGTAAAGTGTTATAACTTTTGCAATATAAACAATATCAAAATTATTTATACATTTTTGAGAGGAACCTAAATAGTACTAAATCCATATATAAAAATTAATTTGAAAAACGCCTCATTTTAATAAGCGTGGGCTAACTTCACGCTCAGAAAAAGTAAAGTGTTATAACTTTTGCAATATAAACAATATCAAAATTATTTATACATTTTTGAGAGGAACCTAAATAGTACTAAATCCATATATAAAAATTAATTTGAAAAACGCCTCATTTTAATAAGCGTGGGCTAACTTCACGCTCAGAAAAAGTAAAGTGTTATAACTTTTGCAATATAAACAATATCAAAATTATTTATACATTTTTGAGAGGAACCTAAATAGTACTAAATCCATATATAAAAATTAATTTGAAAAACGCCTCATTTTAATATGCGTGGGCTAACTTCACGCTCAGAAAAAGTAAAGTGTTATAACTTTTGCAATATAAACAATAACAAAATTATTTATACATTTTTGAGAGGAACCTAAATAGTACTAAATCCATATAAAAAAATTAATTTGAAAAACGCCTCATTTTAATAAGCGTGGGCTAACTTCACGCTCAGAAAAAGTAAAGTGTTATAACTTTTGCAATATAAACAATAACAAAATTATTTATACATTTTTGAGAGGAACCTAAATAGTACTAAATCCATATAAAAAAATTAATTTGAAAAACGCCTCATTTTAATAAGCGTGGGCTAACTTCACGCTCAGAAAAAGTAAAGTGTTATAACTTTTGCAATATAAACAATATCAAAATTATTTATACATTTTTGAGAGGAACCTAAATAGTACTAAATCCATATATAAAAATTAATTTGAAAAACGCCTCATTTTAATATGCGTGGGCTAACTTCACGCTCAGAAAAAGTAAAGTGTTATAACTTTTGCAATATAAACAATAACAAAATTATTTATACATTTTTGAGAGGAACCTAAATAGTACTAAATCCATATAAAAAAATTAATTTGAAAAACGCCTCATTTTAATAAGCGTGGGCTAACTTCACGCTCAGAAAAAGTAAAGTGTTATAACTTTTGCAATATAAACAATAACAAAATTATTTATACATTTTTGAGAGGAACCTAAATAGTACTAAATCCATATGTAAAAATTAATTTGAAAAACGCCTCATTTTAATAAGCGTGGGCTAACTTCACGCTCAGAAAAAGTAAAGTGTTATAACTTTTGCAATATAAACAATATCAAAATTATTTATACATTTTTGAGAGGAACCTAAATAGTACTAAATCCATATATAAAAATTAATTTGAAAAACGCCTCATTTTAATAAGCGTGGGCTAACTTCACGCTCAGAAAAAGTAAAGTGTTATAACTTTTGCAATATAAACAATATCAAAATTATTTATACATTTTGGAGAGGAACCTAAATAGTACTAAATCCATATATAAAAATTAATTTGAAAAACGCCTCATTTTAATATGCGTGGGCTAACTTCACGCTCAGAAAAAGTAAAGTGTTATAACTTTTGCAATATAAACAATAACAAAATTATTTATACATTTTTGAGAGGAACCTAAATAGTACTAAATCCATATGTAAAAATTAATTTGAAAAACGCCTCATTTTAATATGCGTGGGCTAACTTCACGCTCAGAAAAAGTAAAGTGTTATAACTTTTGCAATATAAACAATAACAAAATTATTTATACATTTTTGAGAGGAACCTAAATAGTACTAAATCCATATGTAAAAATTAATTTGAAAAACGCCTCATTTTAATATGCGTGGGCTAACTTCACGCTCAGAAAAAGTAAAGTGTTATAACTTTTGCAATATAAACAATATCAAAATTATTTATACATTTTTGAGAGGAACCTAAATAGTACTAAATCCATATATAAAAATTAATTTGAAAAACGCCTCATTTTAATATGCGTGGGCTAACTTCACGCTCAGAAAAAGTAAAGTGTTATAACTTTTGCAATATAAACAATAACAAAATTATTTATACATTTTTGAGAGGAACCTAAATAGTACTAAATCCATATAAAAAAATTAATTTGAAAAACGTTTCATTTTAATAAGCGTGGGCTAACTTCACGCTCAGAAAAAGTAAAGTGTTATAACTTTTGCAATATAAACAATAACAAAATTATTTATACATTTTTGAGAGGAACCTAAATAGTACTAAATCCATATGTAAAAATTAATTTGAAAAACGCCTCATTTTAATAAGCGTGGGCTAACTTCACGCTCAGAAAAAGTAAAGTGTTATAACTTTTGCAATATAAACAATATCAAAATTATTTATACATTTTTGAGAGGAACCTAAATAGTACTAAATCCATATATAAAAATTAATTTGAAAAACGCCTCATTTTAATAAGCGTGGGCTAACTTCACGCTCAGAAAAAGTAAAGTGTTATAACTTTTGCAATATAAACAATATCAAAATTATTTATACATTTTGGAGAGGAACCTAAATAGTACTAAATCCATATATAAAAATTAATTTGAAAAACGCCTCATTTTAATATGCGTGGGCTAACTTCACGCTCAGAAAAAGTAAAGTGTTATAACTTTTGCAATATAAACAATAACAAAATTATTTATACATTTTTGAGAGGAACCTAAATAGTACTAAATCCATATGTAAAAATTAATTTGAAAAACGCCTCATTTTAATAAGCGTGGGCTAACTTCACGCTCAGAAAAAGTAAAGTGTTATAACTTTTGCAATATAAACAATATCAAAATTATTTATACATTTTTGAGAGGAACCTAATAGTACTAAATCCATATATAAAAATTAATTTGAAAAACGCCTCATTTTAATAAGCGTGGGCTAACTTCACGCTCAGAAAAAGTAAAGTGTTATAACTTTTGCAATATAAACAATATCAAAATTATTTACACATTTTTGAGAGGTACCTAAATAGTACTAAATCCATATATAAAAATTAATTTAAAAAACACCTCATTTTAATATGCGTGGGCTAACTTCACGCTCAGAAAAAGTAAAGTGTTATAACTTTTGCAATATAAACAATAACAAAATTATTTATATATTTTTGAGAGGTACCTAAATAGTACTAAATCCCTATATAAAAATTAATTTGAAAAACGCCTTATTTTAATATGCGTGGGCTAACTTCACGCTCAGAAAAAGTAAAGTGTTATAACTTTTGCAATATAAACAATAACAAAATTATTTATACATTTTTTAGAGGTACCTAAATAGTACTGAATCCCTATATAAAAATTAATTTGAAAAACGCCTTATTTTAATATGCGTGGGCTAACTTTACGCTCAGGAAAAGTAAAGTGTTATAACTTTTGCAATATAAACAATAACAAAATTATTTATACATTTTTGAGAGGAACCTAAATAGTACTAAATCCATATACAAAAATTAATTTGAAAAACGCCTTATTTTAATATGCGTGGGCTAACTTCACGCTCAGAAAATGTAAAGTGTTATAACTTTTGCAATATAAACAATAACAAAATTATTTATACATTTTTGAGAGGTACCTAAATAGTACTAAATCCCTATATAAAAATTAATTTGAAAAACGCCTTATTTTAATATGCGTGGGCTAACTTCACGCTCAGAAAAAGTAAAGTGTTATAACTTTTGCAATATAAACAATAACAAAATTATTTATACATTTTTGAGAGGAACCTAAATAGTACTAAATCCATATATAAAAATTAATTTGAAAAACGCCTCATTTTAATATGCGTGGGCTAACTTCACGCTCAGAAAAAGTAAAGTGTTATAACTTTTGATATATAAAAAATAACAAAATTATTTATACATTTTTGAGAGGTACCTAAATAGTACTAAATCCCTATATAAAAATTAATTTGAAAAACGCCTTATTTTAATATGCGTGGGCTAACGTCATGCTCAGAAAAAGTAAAGTGTTATAACTTTTGCAATATAAACAATATCAAAATTATTTACACATTTTTGAGAGGTACATAAATATTACTAAATCCATATATAAAAATTAATTTGAAAAACGCCTCATTTTAATATGCGTGGGCTAATTTCACGCTCAGAAAAAGTAAAGTGTTATAACTTTTGCAATATAAACAATAACAAAATTATTTATACATTTTTGAGAGGAACCTAAATAGTACTAAATCCATATATAAAAATTAATTTGAAAAACGCCTCATTTTAATATGCGTGGGCTAACTTCACGCTCAGAAAAAGTAAAGTGTTATAACTTTTGATATATAAAAAATAACAAAATTATTTATACATTTTTGAGAGGTACCTAAATAGTACTAAATCCCTATATAAAAATTAATTTGAAAAACGCCTTATTTTAATATGCGTGGGCTAACTTCACGCTCAGAAAAAGTAAAGTGTTATAACTTTTGCAATATAAACAATAACAAAATTATTTATACATTTTTGAGAGGAACCTAAATAGTACTAAATCCATATATAAAAATTAATTTGAAAAACGCCTCATTTTAATATGCGTGGGCTAACTTCACGCTCAGAAAAAGTAAAGTGTTATAACTTTTGATATATAAAAAATAACAAAATTATTTATACATTTTTGAGAGGTACCTAAATAGTACTAAATCCCTATATAAAAATTAATTTGAAAAACGCCTTATTTTAATATGCGTGGGCTAACTTCACGCTCAGAAAAAGTAAAGTGTTATAACTTTTGCAATATAAACAATAACAAAATTATTTATACATTTTTGAGAGGAACCTAAATAGTACTAAATCCCTATATAAAAATTAATTTGAAAAACGCCTTATTTTAATATGCGTGGGCTAACGTCATGCTCAGAAAAAGTAAAGTGTTATAACTTTTGCAATATAAACAATATCAAAATTATTTACACATTTTTGAGAGGTACATAAATATTACTAAATCCATATATAAAAATTAATTTGAAAAACGCCTCATTTTAATATGCGTGGGCTAATTTCACGCTCAGAAAAAGTAAAGTGTTATAACTTTTGCAATATAAACAATAACAAAATTATTTATACATTTTTGAGAGGAACCTAAATAGTACTAAATCCATATATAAAAATTAATTTGAAAAACGCCTCATTTTAATATGCGTGGGCTAACTTCACGCTCAGAAAAAGTAAAGTGTTATAACTTTTGATATATAAAAAATAACAAAATTATTTATACATTTTTGAGAGGTACCTAAATAGTACTAAATCCCTATATAAAAATTAATTTGAAAAACGCCTTATTTTAATATGCGTGGGCTAACTTCACGCTCAGAAAAAGTAAAGTGTTATAACTTTTGCAATATAAACAATAACAAAATTATTTATACATTTTTGAGAGGAACCTAAATAGTACTAAATCCATATACAAAAATTAATTTGAAAAACGCCTTATTTTAATATGCGTGGGCTAACTTCACGCTCAGAAAATGTAAAGTGTTATAACTTTTGCAATATAAACAATAACAAAATTATTTATACATTTTTGAGAGGTACCTAAATAGTACTAAATCCCTATATAAAAATTAATTTGAAAAACGCCTTATTTTAATATGCGTGGGCTAACTTCACGCTCAGAAAAAGTAAAGTGTTATAACTTTTGCAATATAAACAATAACAAAATTATTTATACATTTTTGAGAGGAACCTAAATAGTACTAAATCCATATACAAAAATTAATTTGAAAAACGCCTTATTTTAATATGCGTGGGCTAACTTCACGCTCAGAAAATGTAAAGCGTTATAACTTTTGCAATATAAACAATAACAAAATTATTTATACATTTTTGAGAGGTACCTAAATAGTACTAAATCCCTATATAAAAATTAATTTGAAAAACGCCTTATTTTAATATGCGTGGGCTAACGTCATGCTCAGAAAAAGTAAAGTGTTATAACTTTTGCAATATAAACAATATCAAAATTATTTACACATTTTTGAGAGGTACATAAATATTACTAAATCCATATATAAAAATTAATTTGAAAAACGCCTCATTTTAATATGCGTGGGCTAATTTCACGCTCAGAAAAAGTAAAGTGTTATAACTTTTGCAATATAAACAATAACAAAATTATTTATACATTTTTGAGAGGAACCTAAATAGTACTAAATCCATATATAAAAATTAATTTGAAAAACGCCTCATTTTAATATGCGTGGGCTAACTTCACGCTCAGAAAAAGTAAAGTGTTATAACTTTTGATATATAAAAAATAACAAAATTATTTATACATTTTTGAGAGGTACCTAAATAGTACTAAATCCCTATATAAAAATTAATTTGAAAAACGCCTTATTTTAATATGCGTGGGCTAACTTCACGCTCAGAAAAAGTAAAGTGTTATAACTTTTGCAATATAAACAATAACAAAATTATTTATACATTTTTGAGAGGAACCTAAATAGTACTAAATCCATATACAAAAATTAATTTGAAAAACGCCTTATTTTAATATGCGTGGGCTAACTTCACGCTCAGAAAATGTAAAGTGTTATAACTTTTGCAATATAAACAATAACAAAATTATTTATACATTTTTGAGAGGTACCTAAATAGTACTAAATCCCTATATAAAAATTAATTTGAAAAACGCCTTATTTTAATATGCGTGGGCTAACTTCACGCTCAGAAAAAGTAAAGTGTTATAACTTTTGCAATATAAACAATAACAAAATTATTTATACATTTTTGAGAGGAACCTAAATAGTACTAAATCCATATATAAAAATTAATTTGAAAAACGCCTCATTTTAATATGCGTGGGCTAACTTCACGCTCAGAAAAAGTAAAGTGTTATAACTTTTGCAATATAAACAATAACAAAATTATTTATACATTTTTGAGAGGAACCTAAATAGTACTAAATCCATATATAAAAATTAATTTGAAAAACGCCTTATTTTAATATGCGTGGGCTAACTTCACGCTCAGAAAAAGTAAAGTGTTATAACTTTTGCAATATAAACAATAACAAAATTATTTATACATTTTTGAGAGGAACCTAAATAGTACTAAATCCATATACAAAAATTAATTTGAAAAACGCCTTATTTTAATATGCGTGGGCTAACTTCACGCTCAGAAAAAGTAAAGTGTTATAACTTTTGATATATAAAAAATAACAAAATTATTTATACATTTTTGAGAGGTACCTAAATAGTACTAAATCCATATATAAAAATTAATTTGAAAAACGCCTCATTTTAATATGCGTGGGCTAAACTTCACGCTCAGAAAGAGTAACGTGTTATAACTTTTGCAATATAAACAATAACAAAATTATTTACACATTTTTGAGAGGTACCTAAATAGTACTAAATCCATATATAAAAATTAATTTAAAAAACACCTCATTTTAATATGCGTGGGCTAACTTCACGCTCAGAAAAAGTAAAGTGTTATAACTTTTGCAATATAAACAATAACAAAATTATTTATATATTTTTGAGAGGTACCTAAATAGTACTAAATCCCTATATAAAAATTAATTTGAAAAACGCCTTATTTTAATATGCGTGGGCTAACTTCACGCTCAGAAAAAGTAAAGTGTTATAACTTTTGCAATATAAACAATAACAAAATTATTTATACATTTTTTAGAGGTACCTAAATAGTACTGAATCCCTATATAAAAATTAATTTGAAAAACGCCTTATTTAAATATGCGTGGGCTAACTTCACGCTCAGAAAAAGTAAAGTGTTATAACTTTTGCAATATAAACAATAACAAAATTATTTATACATTTTTGAGAAGTACCTAAATAGTACTAAATCCCTATATAAATTTAATTTGAAAAACGCCTTATTTTAATATGCGTGGGCTAACTTCACGCTCAGAAAAAGTAAAGTGTTATAACTTTTGCAATATAAACAATAACAAAATTATTTATACAATTTTGAGAGGTACCTAAATAGTACTAAATCCCTATATAAAAATTAATTTGAAAAACGCCTTATTTTAATATGCGTGGGCTAACTTCACGCTCAGAAAAAGTAAAGTGTTATAACTTTTGCAATATAAACAATAACAAAATTATTTATACATTTTTGAGAGGTACCTAAATAGTACTGAATCCCTATATAAAAATTAATTTGAAAAACGCCTTATTTTAATATGCGTGGGCTAACTTCACGCTCAGAAAAAGTAAAGTGTTATAACTTTTGCAATATAAACAATAACAAAATTATTTATACATTTTTGAGAGGTACCTAAATAGTACTAAATCCCTATATAAAAATTAATTTGAAAAACGCCTCATTTTAATATGCGTGGGCTAACTTCACGCTCAGAAAAAGTAAAGGGTTATAACTTTTGCAATATAAACAATAACAAAATTATTTATACATTTTTGAGAGGTACCTAAATAGTACTGAATCCCTATATAAAAATTAATTTGAAAAACGCCTTATTTTAATATGCGTGGGCTAACTTCACGCTCAGAAAAAGTAAAGGGTTATAACTTTTGCAATATAAACAATAACAAAATTATTTATACATTTTTGAGAGGTACCTAAATAGTACTGAATCCCTATATAAAAATTATTTGAAAAACGCCTTATTTTAATATGCGTGGGCTAACTTCACGCTCAGAAAAAGTAAAGTGTTATAACTTTTGCAATATAAACAATAACAAAATTATTTATACATTTTTGAGAGGTACCTAAATAGTACTAAATCCCTATATAAATTTAATTTGAAAAACGCCTTATTTTAATATGCGTGGGCCAACTTCACGCTCAGAAAAAGTAAAGTGTTATAACTTTAACAATATAAACAATAACAAAATTATTTATACAATTTTGAGAGGTACCTAAATAGTACTAAATCCCTATATAAAAATTAATTTGAAAAACGCCTTATTTTAATATGCGTGGGCTAACTTCACGTTCAGAAAAAGTAAAGTGTTATAACTTTTGCAATATAAACAATAACAAAATTATTTATACATTTTTGAGAGGTACCTAAATAGTACTGAATCCCTATATAAAAATTAATTTGAAAAACGCCTTATTTTAATATGCGTGGGCTAACTTCACGCTTAGAAAAAGTAAAGTGTTATAACTTTTGCAATATAAACAATAACAAAATTATTTATACATTTTTGAGAGGTACCTAAATAGTACTAAATCCCTATATAAAAATTAATTTGAAAAACGCCTTATTTTAATATGCGTGGGCTAACTTCACGCTCAGAAAAAGTAAAGTGTTATAACTTTTGATATATAATAAATAACAAAATTATTTATACATTTTTGAGAGGTACCTAAATAGTACTAAATCCCTATATAAAAATTAATTTGAAAAACGCCTTATTTTAATATGCGTGGGCTAACGTCACGCTCAGAAAAAGTAAAGTGTTATAACTTTTGCAATATAAACAATATCAAAATTATTTACACATTTTTGAGAGGTACCTAAATATTACTAAATCCATATATAAAAATTAATTTGAAAAACGCCTCATTTTAATATGCGTGGGCTAATTTCACGCTCAGAAAAAGTAAAGTGTTATAACTTTTGCAATATAAACAATAACAAAATTATTTATACATTTTTGAGAGGAACCTAAATAGTACTAAATCCATATATAAAAATTAATTTGAAAAACGCCTCATTTTAATATGCGTGGGCTAACTTCACGCTCAGAAAAAGTAAAGTGTTATAACTTTTGCAATATAAACAATATCAAAATTATTTACACATTTTTGAGAGGTACCTAAATAGTACTAAATCCCTATATAAAAATTAATTTGAAAAACGCCTCATTTTAATATCCGTGGGCTAACTTCACGCTCAGAAAGAGTAACGTGTTATAACTTTTGCAATATAAACAATATCAAAATTATTTACACATTTTTGAGTGGTACCTAAACAGTACTAAATCCATATATAAAAATTAATTTAAAAAACGCTCCATTTAATATGCGAGGACTAACTTCACGCTCAGAAAAAGTAAAGTGTTATAACTTTTGCAATATAAACAATAACAAAATTATTTATACATTTTTGAGAGGAACCTAAATAGTACTAAATCCATATATAAAAATTAATTTGAAAAACGCCTCATTTTAATATGCGTGGGCTAACTTCACGCTCAGAAAAAGTAAAGTGTTATAACTTTTGCAATATAAACAATAACAAAATTATTTACACATTTTTGAGAGGTACCTAAATAGTACTAAATCCCTATATAAAAATTAATTTGAAAAACGCTTTATTTTAATATGCGTGGTGCTAACTTCACGCTCAGAAAAAGTAAAGTGTTGTAACTTTTGCAATATAAACAATAACAAAATTATTTATACATTTTTGAGAGGTACCTAAATAGTACTAAATCCCTATATAAAAATTAATTTGAAAAACGCCTTATTTTAATATGCGTGGGCTAACTTCACGCTCAGAAAAAGTAAAGTGTTATAACTTTTGCAATATAAACAATAACAAAATTATTTATACATTTTTGAGAGGAACCTAAATAGTACTAAATCCATATATAAAAATTAATTTGAAAAACGCCTCATTTTAATATGCGTGGGCTAACTTCACGCTCAGAAAAAGTAAAGTGTTATAACTTTTGCAATATAAACAATAACAAAATTATTTATACATTTTTGAGAGGTACCTAAATAGTACTAAATCCATATATAAAAATTAATTTGAAAAACGCCTCATTTTAATATCCGTGGGCTAACTTCACGCTCAGAAAGAGTAACGTGTTATAACTTTTGCAATATAAACAATATCAAAATTATTTACACATTTTTGAGTGGTACCTAAACAGTACTAAATCCATATATAAAAATTAATTTAAAAAACGCTCCTTTTAATATGCGAGGACTAACTTCACGCTCAGAAAAAGTAAAGTGTTATAACTTTTGCAATATAAACAATAACAAAATTATTTATACATTTTTGAGAGGAACCTAAATAGTACTAAATCCATATATAAAAATTAATTTGAAAAACGCCTCATTTTAATATGCGTGGGCTAACTTCACGCTCAGAAAAAGTAAAGTGTTATAACTTTTGCAATATAAACAATAACAAAATTATTTACACATTTTTGAGAGGTACCTAAATAGTACTAAATCCCTATATAAAAATTAATTTGAAAAACGCTTTATTTTAATATGCGTGGTGCTAACTTCACGCTCAGAAAAAGTAAAGTGTTGTAACTTTTGCAATATAAACAATAACAAAATTATTTATACATTTTTGAGAGGTACCTAAATAGTACTAAATCCCTATATAAAAATTAATTTGAAAAACGCCTTATTTTAATATGCGTGGGCTAACTTCACGCTCAGAAAAAGTAAAGTGTTATAACTTTTGCAATATAAACAATAACAAAATTATTTATACATTTTTGAGAGGTACCTAAATAGTACTGAATCCCTATATAAAAATTAATTTGAAAAACGCCTTATTTTAATATGCGTGGGCTAACTTCACGCTCAGAAAAAGTAAAGTGTTATAACTTTTGCAATATAAACAATAACAAAATTATTTATACATTTTTGAGAGGAACCTAAATAGTACTAAATCCATATATAAAAATTAATTTGAAAAACGCCTCATTTTAATATGCGTGGGCTAACTTCACGCTCAGAAAAAGTAGTGTTATAACTTTTGCAATATAAACAATATCAAAATTATTTACACATTTTTGAGAGGTACATAAATAGTACTAAATCCATATATAAAAATTAATTTGAAAAACGCCTCATTTTAATATCCGTGGGCTAACTTCACGCTCAGAAAGAGTAACGTGTTATAACTTTTGCAATATAAACAATATCAAAATTATTTACACATTTTTGAGAGGTACCTAAATAGTACTAAATCCATATATAAAAATTAATTTAAAAAACGCTTCTCTTAATATGCGTGGACTAACTTCACGCTCAGAAAAAGTAAAGTGTTATAACTTTTGCAATATAAACAATAACAAAATTATTTATACATTTTTGAGAGGAACCTAAATAGTACTAAATCCATATATAAAAATTAATTTGAAAAACGCCTCATTTTAATATGCGTGGGCTAACTTCACGCTCAGAAAAAGTAAAGTGTTATAACTTTTGCAATATAAACAATAACAAAATTATTTATACATTTTTGAGAGGTACCTAAATAGTACTAAATCCCTATATAAAAAGTAATTTGAAAAACGCCTTATTTTAATATGCGTGGGCTAACTTCACGCTCAGAAAAAGTAAAGTGTTATAACTTTTGCAATATAAACAATAACAAAATTATTTATACATTTTTGAGAGGTACCTAAATAGTACTAAATCCCTATATAAAAATTAATTTGAAAAATGTTTTATTTTAATATGCGTGGGCTAACTTCACGCTCAGAAAAAGTAACGTGTTATAACTTTTGCAATATAAACAATAACAAAATTATTTATACATTTTTGAGAGGTACCTAAATAGTACTAAATCCCTATATAAAAATTAATTTGAAAAACGCCTTATTTTAATATGCGTGGGCTAACTTCACGCTCAGAAAAAGTAAAGTGTTATAACTTTTGCAATATAAAGAATAACAAAATTTTTATACATTTTTAAGAGGAACCTAAATAGTACTAAATCCATATATAAAAATTAATTTGAAAAACGCCTCATTTTAATATGCGTGGGCTAACTTCACGCTCAGAAAAAGTAAAGTGTTATAACTTTTGCAATATAAACAATAACAAAATTATTTATACATTTTTGAAAGGTACCTAAATAGTACTAAATCCCTATATAAAAATTAATTTGAAAAACGCCTCATTTTAATATGCGTGGGCTAACTTCACGCTCAGAAAAAGTAAAGTGTTATAACTTTTACAATATAAACAATAACAAAATTATTTATACATTTTTGAGAGGTACCTAAATAGTACTGAATCCCTATATAAAAATTAATTTGAAAAACGCCTTATTTTAATATGCGTGGGCTAACTTCACGCTCAGAAAAAGTAAAGTGTTATAACTTTTGCAATATAAACAATAACAAAATTATTTATACATTTTTGAGAGGTACCTAAATAGTACTAAATCCCTATATAAATTTAATTTGAAAAACGCCTTATTTTAATATGCGTGGGCTAACTTCACGCTCAGAAAAAGTAAAGTGTTATAACTTTTGCAATATAAACAATAACAAAATTATTTATACAATTTTGAGAGGTACCTAAATAGTACTACATCCCTATATAAAAATTAATTTGAAAAACGCTTTATTTTATTATGCGTGGTGCTAACTTCACGCTCAGAAAAAGTAAAGTGTTATAACTTTTGATATATAAAAAATAACAAAATTATTTATACATTTTTGAGAGGTACCTAAATAGTACTAAATCCCTATATAAAAATTAATTTGAGAAACGTCTTATTTTAATATGCGTGGGCTAACGTCACGCTCAGAAAAAGTAAAGTGTTATAACTTTTGCAATATAAACAATATCAAAATTATTTACACATTTTTGAGAGGTACCTAAATATTACTAAATCCATATATAAAAATTAATTTGAAAAACGCCTCATTTTAATATGCGTGGGCTAATTTCACGCTCAGAAAAAGTAAAGTGTTATAACTTTTGCAATATAAGCAATAACAAAATTATTTATACATTTTTGAGAGGAACCTAAATACTACTAAATCCATATATAAAAATTAATTTGAAAAACGCCTCATTTTAATATGCGTGGGCTAACTTCACGCTCAGAAAAAGTAAAGTGTTATAACTTTTGCAATATAAACAATATCAAAATTATTTACACATTTTTGAGAGGTACCTAAATAGTACTAAATCCATATATAAAAATTAATTTAAAAAACGCTCCTTTTAATATGCGTGGACTAACTTCACGCTCAGAAAAAGTAAAGTGTTATAACTTTTGCAATATAAACAATAACAAAATTATTTACACATTTTTGAGAGGTACCTAAATAGTACTAAATCTTTATATAAAAATTAATTTGAAAAACGCTTTATTTTAATATGCGTGGTGCTAACTTCACGCTCAGAAAAAGTAAAGTGTTGTAACTTTTGCAATATAAACAATAACAAAATTATTTATACATTTTTGAGAGGTACCTAAATAGTACTAAATCACTATATAAAAATTAATTTGAAAAACGCCTTATTTTAATATGCGTGGGCTAACTTCACGCTCAGAAAAAGTAAAGTGTTATAACTTTTGCAATATAAACAATAACAAAATTATTTATACATTTTTGAGAGCTACCTAAATAGTACTGAATCCCTATATAAAAATTAATTTGAAAAACGCCTTATTTTAATATGCGTGGGCTAACTTCACGCTCAGAAAAAGTAAAGTGTTATAACTTTTGCAATATAAACAATAACAAAATTATTTATACATTTTTGAGAGGAACCTAAATAGTACTAAATCCATATATAAAAATTAATTTGAAAAACGCCTCATTTTAATATGCGTGGGCTAACTTCACGCTCAGAAAAAGTAAAGTGTTATAACTTTTGCAATATAAACAATAACAAAATTATTTATACATTTTTGAGAGGAACCTAAATAGTACTAAATCCATATATAAAAATTAATTTGAAAAACGCCTCATTTTAATATCCGTGGGCTAACTTCACGATCAGAAAGAGTAACGTGTTATAACTTTTGCAATATAAACAATATCAAAATTATTTACAAATTTTTGAGAGGTACCTAAATAGTACTAAATCCATATATAAAAATTAATTTAAAAAACGCTCCTTTTAATATGCGTGGACTAACTTCACGCTCAGAAAAAGTAAAGTGTTATAACTTTTGCAATATAAACAATAACAAAATTATTTATACATTTTTGAGAGGAACCTAAATAGTACTAAATCCATATATAAAAATTAATTTGAAAAACGCCTCATTTTAATATGCGTGGGCTAACTTCACGCTCAGAAAAAGTATAGTGTTATAACTTTTGCAATATAAACAATAACAAAATTATTTATACATTTTTGAGAGGAACCTAAATAGTACTAAATCCATATATAAAAATTAATTTGAAAAACGCCTCATTTTAATATGCGTGGGCTAACTTCACGCTCAGAAAAAGTAAAGTGTTATAACTTTTGCAATATAAACAATAACAAAATTATTTATACATTTTTGAGAGGAACCTAAATAGTACTAAATCCATATATAAAAATTAATTTGAAAAACGCCTCATTTTAATATCCGTGGGCTAACTTCACGATCAGAAAGAGTAACGTGTTATAACTTTTGCAATATAAACAATATCAAAATTATTTACAAATTTTTGAGAGGTACCTAAATAGTACTAAATCCATATATAAAAATTAATTTAAAAAACGCTCCTTTTAATATGCGTGGACTAACTTCACGCTCAGAAAAAGTAAAGTGTTATAACTTTTGCAATATAAACAATAACAAAATTATTTATACATTTTTGAGAGGAACCTAAATAGTACTAAATCCATATATAAAAATTAATTTGAAAAACGCCTCATTTTAATAAGCGTGGGCTAACTTCACGCTCAGAAAAAGTAAAGTGTTATAACTTTTGCAATATAAACAATATCAAAATTATTTATACATTTTTGAGAGGAACCTAAATAGTACTAAATCCATATATAAAAATTAATTTGAAAAACGCCTCATTTTAATATGCGTGGGCTAACTTCACGCTCAGAAAAAGTAAAGTGTTATAACTTTTGCAATATAAACAATAACAAAATTATTTATACATTTTTGAGAGGAACCTAAATAGTACTAAATCCATATAAAAAAATTAATTTGAAAAACGCCTCATTTTAATAAGCGTGGGCTAACTTCACGCTCAGAAAAAGTAAAGTGTTATAACTTTTGCAATATAAACAATATCAAAATTATTTATACATTTTGGAGAGGAACCTAAATAGTACTAAATCCATATATAAAAATTAATTTGAAAAACGCCTCATTTTAATATGCGTGGGCTAACTTCACGCTCAGAAAAAGTAAAGTGTTATAACTTTTGCAATATAAACAATAACAAAATTATTTATACATTTTTGAGAGGAACCTAAATAGTACTAAATCCATATGTAAAAATTAATTTGAAAAACGCCTCATTTTAATAAGCGTGGGCTAACTTCACGCTCAGAAAAAGTAAAGTGTTATAACTTTTGCAATATAAACAATATCAAAATTATTTATACATTTTTGAGAGGAACCTAAATAGTACTAAATCCATATATAAAAATTAATTTGAAAAACGCCTCATTTTAATAAGCGTGGGCTAACTTCACGCTCAGAAAAAGTAAAGTGTTATAACTTTTGCAATATAAACAATATCAAAATTATTTACACATTTTTGAGAGGTACCTAAATAGTACTAAATCCATATATAAAAATTAATTTGAAAAACGCCTCATTTTAATATGCGTGGGCTAAACTTCACGCTCAGAAAGAGTAACGTGTTATAACTTTTGCAATATAAACAATAACAAAATTATTTACACATTTTTGAGAGGTACCTAAATAGTACTAAATCCATATATAAAAATTAATTTAAAAAACACCTCATTTTAATATGCGTGGGCTAACTTCACGCTCAGAAAAAGTAAAGTGTTATAACTTTTGCAATATAAACAATAACAAAATTATTTATACATTTTTGAGAGGTACCTAAATAGTACTAAATCCCTATATAAAAATTAATTTGAAAAACGCTTTATTTTAATATGCGTGGTGCTAACTTCACGCTCAGAAAAAGTAAAGTGTTATAACTTTTGCAATATAAACAATAACAAAATAATTTACACATTTTTGAGAGGTACCTAAATAGTACTAAATCCATATATAAAAAATAATTTAAAAAACGCCTCATTTTAATATGCGTGGGCTAACTTCACGCTCAGAAAAAGTAAAGTGTTATAACTTTTGCAATATAAACAATAACAAAATTATTTATACATTTTTGAGAGGTACCTAAATAGTACTGAATCCCTATATAAAAATTAATTTGAAAAATGCCTTATTTTAATATGCGTGGGCTAACTTCACGCTCAGAAAAAGTAAAGGGTTATAACTTTTGCAATATAAACAATAACAAAATTATTTATACATTTTTGAGAGGTACCTAAATAGTACTGAATCCCTATATAAAAATTAATTTGAAAAACGCCTTATTTTAATATGCGTGGGCTAACTTCACGCTCAGAAAAAGTAAAGTGTTATAACTTTTGCAATATAAACAATAACAAAATTATTTATACATTTTTGAGAGGTACCTAAATAGTACTAAATCCCTATATAAATTTAATTTGAAAAACGCCTTATTTTAATATGCGTGGGCTAACTTCACGCTCAGAAAAAGTAAAGTGTTATAACTTTTGCAATATAAACAATAACAAAATTATTTATACAATTTTGAGAGGTACCTAAATAGTACTAAATCCCTATATAAAAATTAATTTGAAAAACGCCTTATTTTAATATGCGTGGGCTAACTTCACGCTCAGAAAAAGTAAAGTGTTATAACTTTTGCAATATAAACAATAACAAAATTATTTATACATTTTTGAGAGGTACCTAAATAGTACTGAATCCCTATATAAAAATTAATTTGAAAAACGCCTTATTTTAATATGCGTGGGCTAACTTCACGCTCAGAAAAAGTAAAGTGTTATAACTTTTGCAATATAAACAATAACAAAATTATTTATATATTTTTGAGAGGTACCTAAATAGTACTAAATCCCTATATAAAAATTAATTTGAAAAACGCCTTATTTTAATATGCGTGGGCTAACTTCACGCTCAGAAAAAGTAAAGTGTTATAACTTTTGCAATATAAACAATAACAAAATTATTTATACATTTTTGAGAGGTACCTAAATAGTACTGAATCCCTATATAAAAATTAATTTGAAAAACGCCTTATTTTAATATGCGTGGGCTAACTTCACGCTCAGAAAAAGTAAAGGGTTATAACTTTTGCAATATAAACAATAACAAAATTATTTATACATTTTTGAGAGGTACCTAAATAGTACTGAATCCCTATATAAAAATTAATTTGAAAAACGCCTTATTTTAATAGGCGTGGGCTAACTTCACGCTCAGAAAAGGTAAAGGGTTATAACTTTTGCAATATAAACAATAACAAAATTATTTATACATTTTCGAGAGGTACCTAAATAGTACTGAATCCCTATATAAAAATTAATTTGAAAAACGCCTTATTTTAATATGCGTGGCCTAACTTCACGCTCAGAAAAAGTAGAGTGTTATAACTTTTGCAATATAAACAATAACAAAATTATTTATTCATTTTTGAGAGGTACCTAAATAGTACTAAATCCCTATATAAATTTAATTTGAAAAACGCCTTATTTTAATATGCGTGGGCTATTTTCACGCTCAGAAAAAGTAAAGTGTTATAACTTTTGCAATATAAACAATAACAAAATTATTTATACAATTTTGAGAGGTACCTAAATAGTACTAAATCCCTATATAAAAATTAATTTGAAAAACGCCTTATTTTAATATGCGTGGGCTAACTTCACGCTCAGAAAAAGTAAAGTGTTATAACTTTTGCAATATAAACAATAACAAAATTATTTATACATTTTTGAGAGGTACCTAAATAGTACTGAATCCCTATATAAAAATTAATTTGAAAAACGCCTTATTTTAATATGCGTGGGCTAACTTCACGCTCAAAAAAGTAAAGTGTTATAACTTTTGCAATATAAACAATAACAAAATTATTTATACATTTTTGAGAGGTACCTAAATAGTACTAAATCCCTATATAAAAATTAATTTGAAAAACGCCTTATTTTAATATGCGTGGGCTAACTTCACGCTCAGAAAAAGTAAAGTGTTATAACTTTTGCAATATAAACAATAACAAAATTATTTATACATTTTTGAGAGGAACCTGAATAGTACTAAATCCATATATAAAAATTAATTTGAAAAACGCCTCATTTTAATATGCGTGGGCTAACTTCACGCTCAGAAAAAGTAAAGTGTTATAACTTTTGCAATATAAACAATAACAAAATTATTTACACATTTTTGAGAGGTACCTAAATAGTACTAAATCCCTATATAAAAATTAATTTGAAAAACGCCTTATTTTAATATGCGTGGGCTAACTTCACGCTCAGAAAAAGTAAAGTGTTATAACTTTTGCAATATAAACAATAACAAAATTATTTATACATTTTTGAGAGGAACCTGAATAGTACTAAATCCATATATAAAAATTAATTTGAAAAACGCCTCATTTTAATATGCGTGGGCTAACTTCACGCTCAGAAAAAGTAAGGTGTTATAACTTTTGCAATATAAACAATAACAAAATTATTTACACATTTTTGAGAGGTACCTAAATAGTACTAAATCCCTATATAAAAATGAATTTGAAAAACGGTTTATTTTAATATGCGTGGTGCTAACTTCACGCTCAGAAAAAGTAAAGTGTTATAACTTTTGATATATAAAAAATAACAAAATTATTTATACATTTTTGAGAGGTACCTAAATAGTACTAAATCCCTATATAAAAATTAATTTGAAAAACGCCTTATTTTAATATGCGTGGGCTAACGTCACGCTCAGAAAAAGTAAAGTGTTATAACTTTTGCAATATAAACAATATCAAAATTATTTACACATTTTTGAGAGGTACCTAAATATTACTAAATCCATATATAAAAATTAATTTGAAAAACGCCTCATTTTAATATGCGTGGGCTAATTTCATGCTCAGAAAAAGTAAAGTGTTATAACTTTTGCAATATAAACAATAACAAAATTATTTATACATTTTTGAGAGGAACCTAAATAGTACTAAATCCATATATAAAAATTAATTTGAAAAACGCCTCATTTTAATATGCGTGGGCTAACTTCACGCTCAGAAAAAGTAAAGTGTTATAACTTTTGCAATATAAACAATATCAAAATTATTTACACATTTTTGAGAGGTACCTAAATAGTACTAAATCCATATATAAAAATTAATTTGAAAAACGCCTCATTTTAATATCCGTGGGCTAACTTCACGCTCAGAAAGAGTAACGTGTTATAACTTTTGCAATATAAACAATATCAAAATTATTTACACATTTTTGAGAGGTACCTAAATAGTACTAAATCCATATATAAAAATTAATTTAAAAAACGCTCCTTTTAATATGCGTGGACTAACTTCACGCTCAGAAAAAGTAAAGTGTTGTAACTTTTGCAATATAAACAATAACAAAATTATTTATACATTTTTGAGAGGAACCTAAATAGTACTAAATCCATTAAAAAAATTAATTTGAAAAACGCCTCATTTTAATATGCGTGGGCTAACTTCACGCTCAGAAAAAGTAAAGTGTTATAACTTTTGATATATAAACAATAACAAAATTATTTACACATTTTTGAGAGGTACCTAAATAGTACTAAATCCCTATATAAAAATTAATTTGAAAAACGCTTTATTTTAATATGCGTGGTGCTAACTTCACGCTCAGAAAATGTAAAGTGTTGTAACTTTTGCAATATAAACAATAACAAAATTATTTATACATTTTTGAGAGGTACCTAAATAGTACTAAATCCCTATATAAAAATTAATTTGAAAAACGCCTTATTTTAATATGCGTGGGCTAACTTCACGCTCAGAAAAAGTAAAGTGTTATAACTTTTGCAATATAAACAATAACAAAATTATTTATACATTTTTGAGAGGTACCTAAATAGTACTGAATCCCTATATAAAAATTAATTTGAAAAACGCCTTATTTTAATATGCGTGGGCTAACTTTACGCTCAGGAAAAGTAAAGTGTTATAACTTTTGCAATATAAACAATAACAAAATTATTTATACATTTTTGAGAGGAACCTAAATAGTACTAAATCCATATACAAAAATTAATTTGAAAAACGCCTTATTTTAATATGCGTGGGCTAACTTCACGCTCAGAAAATGTAAAGTGTTATAACTTTTGCAATATAAACAATAACAAAATTATTTATACATTTTTGAGAGGTACCTAAATAGTACTAAATCCCTATATAAAAATTAATTTGAAAAACGCCTTATTTTAATATGCGTGGGCTAACTTCACGCTCAGAAAAAGTAAAGTGTTATAACTTTTGCAATATAAACAATAACAAAATTATTTATACATTTTTGAGAGGAACCTAAATAGTACTAAATCCATATATAAAAATTAATTTGAAAAACGCCTCATTTTAATATGCGTGGGCTAACTTCACGCTCAGAAAAAGTAAAGTGTTATAACTTTTGATATATAAAAAATAACAAAATTATTTATACATTTTTGAGAGGTACCTAAATAGTACTAAATCCCTATATAAAAATTAATTTGAAAAACGCCTTATTTTAATATGCGTGGGCTAACGTCATGCTCAGAAAAAGTAAAGTGTTATAACTTTTGCAATATAAACAATATCAAAATTATTTACACATTTTTGAGAGGTACATAAATATTACTAAATCCATATATAAAAATTAATTTGAAAAACGCCTCATTTTAATATGCGTGGGCTAATTTCACGCTCAGAAAAAGTAAAGTGTTATAACTTTTGCAATATAAACAATAACAAAATTATTTATACATTTTTGAGAGGAACCTAAATAGTACTAAATCCATATATAAAAATTAATTTGAAAAACGCCTCATTTTAATATGCGTGGGCTAACTTCACGCTCAGAAAAAGTAAAGTGTTATAACTTTTGATATATAAAAAATAACAAAATTATTTATACATTTTTGAGAGGTACCTAAATAGTACTAAATCCCTATATAAAAATTAATTTGAAAAACGCCTTATTTTAATATGCGTGGGCTAACTTCACGCTCAGAAAAAGTAAAGTGTTATAACTTTTGCAATATAAACAATAACAAAATTATTTATACATTTTTGAGAGGAACCTAAATAGTACTAAATCCATATATAAAAATTAATTTGAAAAACGCCTCATTTTAATATGCGTGGGCTAACTTCACGCTCAGAAAAAGTAAAGTGTTATAACTTTTGATATATAAAAAATAACAAAATTATTTATACATTTTTGAGAGGTACCTAAATAGTACTAAATCCCTATATAAAAATTAATTTGAAAAACGCCTTATTTTAATATGCGTGGGCTAACTTCACGCTCAGAAAAAGTAAAGTGTTATAACTTTTGCAATATAAACAATAACAAAATTATTTATACATTTTTGAGAGGAACCTAAATAGTACTAAATCCCTATATAAAAATTAATTTGAAAAACGCCTTATTTTAATATGCGTGGGCTAACGTCATGCTCAGAAAAAGTAAAGTGTTATAACTTTTGCAATATAAACAATATCAAAATTATTTACACATTTTTGAGAGGTACATAAATATTACTAAATCCATATATAAAAATTAATTTGAAAAACGCCTCATTTTAATATGCGTGGGCTAATTTCACGCTCAGAAAAAGTAAAGTGTTATAACTTTTGCAATATAAACAATAACAAAATTATTTATACATTTTTGAGAGGAACCTAAATAGTACTAAATCCATATATAAAAATTAATTTGAAAAACGCCTCATTTTAATATGCGTGGGCTAACTTCACGCTCAGAAAAAGTAAAGTGTTATAACTTTTGATATATAAAAAATAACAAAATTATTTATACATTTTTGAGAGGTACCTAAATAGTACTAAATCCCTATATAAAAATTAATTTGAAAAACGCCTTATTTTAATATGCGTGGGCTAACTTCACGCTCAGAAAAAGTAAAGTGTTATAACTTTTGCAATATAAACAATAACAAAATTATTTATACATTTTTGAGAGGAACCTAAATAGTACTAAATCCATATACAAAAATTAATTTGAAAAACGCCTTATTTTAATATGCGTGGGCTAACTTCACGCTCAGAAAATGTAAAGTGTTATAACTTTTGCAATATAAACAATAACAAAATTATTTATACATTTTTGAGAGGTACCTAAATAGTACTAAATCCCTATATAAAAATTAATTTGAAAAACGCCTTATTTTAATATGCGTGGGCTAACTTCACGCTCAGAAAAAGTAAAGTGTTATAACTTTTGCAATATAAACAATAACAAAATTATTTATACATTTTTGAGAGGAACCTAAATAGTACTAAATCCATATACAAAAATTAATTTGAAAAACGCCTTATTTTAATATGCGTGGGCTAACTTCACGCTCAGAAAATGTAAAGCGTTATAACTTTTGCAATATAAACAATAACAAAATTATTTATACATTTTTGAGAGGTACCTAAATAGTACTAAATCCCTATATAAAAATTAATTTGAAAAACGCCTTATTTTAATATGCGTGGGCTAACGTCATGCTCAGAAAAAGTAAAGTGTTATAACTTTTGCAATATAAACAATATCAAAATTATTTACACATTTTTGAGAGGTACATAAATATTACTAAATCCATATATAAAAATTAATTTGAAAAACGCCTCATTTTAATATGCGTGGGCTAATTTCACGCTCAGAAAAAGTAAAGTGTTATAACTTTTGCAATATAAACAATAACAAAATTATTTATACATTTTTGAGAGGAACCTAAATAGTACTAAATCCATATATAAAAATTAATTTGAAAAACGCCTCATTTTAATATGCGTGGGCTAACTTCACGCTCAGAAAAAGTAAAGTGTTATAACTTTTGATATATAAAAAATAACAAAATTATTTATACATTTTTGAGAGGTACCTAAATAGTACTAAATCCCTATATAAAAATTAATTTGAAAAACGCCTTATTTTAATATGCGTGGGCTAACTTCACGCTCAGAAAAAGTAAAGTGTTATAACTTTTGCAATATAAACAATAACAAAATTATTTATACATTTTTGAGAGGAACCTAAATAGTACTAAATCCATATACAAAAATTAATTTGAAAAACGCCTTATTTTAATATGCGTGGGCTAACTTCACGCTCAGAAAATGTAAAGTGTTATAACTTTTGCAATATAAACAATAACAAAATTATTTATACATTTTTGAGAGGTACCTAAATAGTACTAAATCCCTATATAAAAATTAATTTGAAAAACGCCTTATTTTAATATGCGTGGGCTAACTTCACGCTCAGAAAAAGTAAAGTGTTATAACTTTTGCAATATAAACAATAACAAAATTATTTATACATTTTTGAGAGGAACCTAAATAGTACTAAATCCATATATAAAAATTAATTTGAAAAACGCCTCATTTTAATATGCGTGGGCTAACTTCACGCTCAGAAAAAGTAAAGTGTTATAACTTTTGCAATATAAACAATAACAAAATTATTTATACATTTTTGAGAGGAACCTAAATAGTACTAAATCCATATACAAAAATTAATTTGAAAAACGCCTTATTTTAATATGCGTGGGCTAACTTCACGCTCAGAAAAAGTAAAGTGTTATAACTTTTGCAATATAAACAATAACAAAATTATTTATACATTTTTGAGAGGAACCTAAATAGTACTAAATCCATATACAAAAATTAATTTGAAAAACGCCTTATTTTAATATGCGTGGGCTAACTTCACGCTCAGAAAAAGTAAAGTGTTATAACTTTTGCAATATAAACAATAACAAAATTATTTATACATTTTTGAGAGGAACCTAAATAGTACTAAATCCATATATAAAAATTAATTTGAAAAACGCCTCATTTTAATATGCGTGGGCTAACTTCACGCTCAGAAAAAGTAAAGTGTTATAACTTTTGATATATAAAAAATAACAAAATTATTTATACATTTTTGAGAGGTACCTAAATAGTACTAAATCCCTATATAAAAATTAATTTGAAAAACGCCTTATTTTAATATGCGTGGGCTAACGTCATGCTCAGAAAAAGTAAAGTGTTATAACTTTTGCAATATAAACAATATCAAAATTATTTATACATTTTTGAGAGGTACCTAAATAGTACTAAATCCATATATAAAAATTAATTTAAAAAACGCTCCTTTTAATATGCGTGGACTAACTTCACTCTCAGAAAAAGTAAAGTGTTATAACTTTTGCAATATAAACAATAACAAAATTATTTATACATTTTTGAGAGGAACCTAAATAGTACTAAATCCATATATAAAAATTAATTTGAAAAACGCCTCATTTTAATATGCGTGGGCTAACTTCACGCTCAGAAAAAGTAAAGTGTTATAACTTTTGCAATATAAACAATATCAAAATTATTTACACATTTTTGAGAGGTACCTAAATAGTACTAAATCCTTATATAAAAATTAATTTGAAAAACGCCTTATTTTAATATGCGTGGGCTAACTTCACGCTCAGAAAAAGTAAAGTGTTATAACTTTTGCAATATAAACAACAAAATTATTTATACATTTTTGAGAGGAACCTAAACAGTACTAAATCCCTATATAAAAATTAATTTGAAAAACGCCTTATTTTACTATGCGTGGGCTAACTTCACGCTCAGAAAATGTAAAGTGTTATAACTTTTGCAATATAAACAATAACAAAATTATTTATACATTTTTGAGAGGAACCTAAATAGTACTAAATCCCTATATAAAAATTAATTTGAAAACCGCTTTATCTTCATATGCGTGGTGCTAACTTCACGCTCAGAAAAAGTAAAGTGTTATAACTTTTGCAATATAAACAATAACAAAATTATTTATACATATTTGAGAGGTACCTAAATAGTACTAAATCCTTATATAAAAATTAATTTGAAAAACGCCTTATTTTAATATGCGTGGGCTAACTTCACACTCAGAAAAAGTAAAGTGTTATAACTTTTGCAATATAAACAATAACAAAATTATTTATACATTTTTGAGAGGTACCTAAATAGTACTAAAACCCTATATAAAAATTAATTTGAAAAACGCTTTATTTTAATATGCGTGGTGCTAACTTCACGCTCAGAAAAAGTAAAGTGTTATAACTTTTGCAATATAAACAATAACAAAATAATTTACACATTTTTGAGAGGTACCTAAATAGTACTAAATCCATATATAAAAAATAATTTAAAAAACGCCTCATTTTAATATGCGTGGGCTAACTTCACGCTCAGAAAAAGTAAAGTGTTATAACTTTTGCAATATAAACAATAACAAAATTATTTATACATTTTTGAGAGGTACCTAAATAGTACTAAATCCCTATATAAAAATTAATTTGAAAAACGTCTTATTTTAATATGCGTGGGCTAACTTCACGCTCAGAAAAAGTAAAGTGTTATAACTTTTGCAATATAAACAATAACAAAATTATTTATACATTTTTGAGAGGAACCTGAATAGTACTAAATCCCTATATAAAAATGAATTTGAAAAACGCTTTATTTTAATATGCGTGGTGCTAACTTCACGCTCAGAAAAAGTAAAGTGTTATAACTTTTGATATATAAAAAATAACAAAATTATTTATACATTTTTGAGAGGTACCTAAATAGTACTAAATCCATATATAAAAATTAATTTGAAAAACGCCTCATTTTAATATGCGTGGGCTAACTTCACGCTCAGAAAAAGTAAGGTGTTATAACTTTTGCAATATAAACAATAACAAAATTATTTACACATTTTTGAGAGGTACCTAAATAGTACTAAATCCCTATATAAAAATGAATTTGAAAAACGCTTTATTTTAATATGCGTGGTGCTAACTTCACGCTCAGAAAAAGTAAAGTGTTATAACTTTTGATATATAAAAAATAACAAAATTATTTATACATATTTGAGAGGTACCTAAATAGTACTAAATCCTTATATAAAAATTAATTTGAAAAACGCCTTATTTTAATATGCGTGGGCTAACTTCACACTCAGAAAAAGTAAAGTGTTATAACTTTTGCAATATAAACAATAACAAAATTATTTATACATTTTTGAGAGGTACCTAAATAGTACTAAATCCATATATAAAAATTAATTTGAAAAACGCCTCAATTTAATATGCGTGGGCTAACTTCACGCTCAGAAAAAGTAAGGTGTTATAACTTTTGCAATATAAACAATAACAAAATTATTTACACATTTTTGAGAGGTACCTAAATAGTACTAAATCCCTATATAAAAATGAATTTGAAAAACGCTTTATTTTAATATGCGTGGTGCTAACTTCACGCTCAGAAAAAGTAAAGTGTTATAACTTTTGATATATAAAAAATAACAAAATTATTTATACATTTTTGAGAGGTACCTAAATAGTACTAAATCCCTATATAAAAATTAATTTGAAAAACGCCTTATTTTAATATGCGTGGGCTAACGTCACGCTCAGAAAAAGTAAAGTGTTATAACTTTTGCAATATAAACAATATCAAAATTATTTACACATTTTTGAGAGGTACCTAAATATTACTAAATCCATATATAAAAATTAATTTAAAAAACGCCTCATTTTAATATGCGTGGGCTAATTTCACGCTCAGAAAAAGTAAAGTGTTATAACTTTTGCAATAGAAACAATAAGAAAATTATTTATACATTTTTGAGAGGAACCTAAATAGTACTAAATCCATATATAAAAATTAATTTGAAAAACGCCTCATTTTAATATGCGTGGGCTAACTTCACGCTCAGAAAAAGTAAAGTGTTATAACTTTTGCAATATAAACAATAACAAAATTATTTACACATTTTTGAGAGGTCCCTAAATAGTACTAAATCCCTATATAAAAATTAATTTGAAAAACGCCTTATTTTAATATGCGTGGGCTAACTTCACACTCAGAAAAAGTAAAGTGTTATAACTTTTGCAATATAAACAATAACAAAATTATTTATACATTTTTGAGAGGTACCTAAATAGTACTAAAACCCTATATAAAAATTAATTTGAAAAACGCTTTATTTTAATATGCGTGGTGCTAACTTCACGCTCAGAAAAAGTAAAGTGTTATAACTTTTGCAATATAAACAATAACAAAATAATTTACACATTTTTGAGAGGTACCTAAATAGTACTAAATCCATATATAAAAAATAATTTAAAAAACGCCTCATTTTAATATGCGTGGGCTAACTTCACGCTCAGAAAAAGTAAAGTGTTATAACTTTTGCAATATAAACAATAACAAAATTATTTATACATTTTTGAGAGGTACCTAAATAGTACTGAATCCCTATATAAAAATTCATTTGAAAAACGCCTTATTTTAATATGCGTGGGCTAACTTCACGTTTAGAAAAAGTAAAGTGTTATAACTTTTGCAATATAAACAATAACAAAATTATTTATACATTTTTGAGAGGTACCTAATTAGTACTAAATCCCTATATAAACATTAATTTGAAAAACGCCTTATTTTAATATGCGTGGGCTAACTTCACGCTCAGAAAAAGTAAAGTGTTATAACTTTTGCAATATAAACAATAACAAAATTATTTATATATTTTTGAGAGGTACCTAAATAGTACTAAATCCCTATATAAAAATTAATTTGAAAAACGGCTAATTTTAATATGCGTGGGCTAACTTCACGCTCAGAAAAAGTAAAGTGTTATAACTTTTGCAATATAAACAATAACAAAATTATTTATACATTTTTGAGAGGTACCTAAATAGTACTAAATCCCTATATAAAAATTAATTTGAAAAACGCCTTATTTTAATATGCGTGGGCTAACTTCACGCTCAGAAAAAGTAAAGTGTTATAACTTTTGCAATATAAACAATAACAAAATTATTTATACATTTTTGAGAGGAATCTGAATAGTACTAAATCCATATATAAAAATTAATTTGAAAAACGCCTCATTTTAATATGCGTGGGCTAACTTCACGCTCAGAAAAAGTAAGGTGTTATAACTTTTGCAATATAAACAATAACAAAATTATTTACACATTTTTGAGAGGTACCTAAATAGTACTAAATCCCTATATAAAAATTTATTTGAAAAACGCTTTATTTTAATATGCGTGGTGCTAACTTCACGCTCAGAAAAAGTAAAGTGTTATAACTTTTGATATATAAAAAATAACAAAATTATTTATACATTTTTGAGAGGTACCTAAATAGTACTAAATCCCTATATAAAAATTAATTTGAAAAACGCCTTATTTTAATATGCGTGGGCTAACGTCACGCTCAGAAAAAGTAAAGTGTTATAACTTTTGCAATATAAACAATATCAAAATTATTTACACATTTTTGAGAGGTACCTAAATATTACTAAATCCATATATAAAAATTAATTTGAAAAACGCCTCATTTTAATATGCGTGGGCTAATTTCACGCTCAGAAAAAGTAAAGTGTTATAACTTTTGCAATAGAAACAATAAGAAAATTATTTATACATTTTTGAGAGGAACCTAAATAGTACTAAATCCATATATAAAAATTAATTTGAAAAACGCCTCATTTTAATATGCGTGGGCTAACTTCACGCTCAGAAAAAGTAAAGTGTTATAACTTTTGCAATATAAACAATAACAAAATTATTTACACATTTTTGAGAGGTACCTAAATAGTACTAAATCCCTATATAAAAATTAATTTGAAAAACGCTTTATTTTAATATGCGTGGTGCTAACTTCACGCTCAGAAAAAGTAAAGTGTTGTAACTTTTGCAATATAAACAATAACAAAATTATTTATACATTTTTGAGAGGTACCTAAATAGTACTAAATCCCTATATAAAAATTAATTTGAAAAACGCCTTATTTTAATATGCGTGGGCTAACTTCACGCTCAGAAAAAGTAAAGTGTTATAACTTTTGCAATATAAACAATAACAAAATTATTTATACATTTTTGAGAGGTACCTAAATAGTACTAAATCCCTATATAAATTTAATTTGAAAAACGCCTTATTTTAATATGCGTGGGCTAACTTCACGCTCAGAAAAAGTAAAGTGTTATAACTTTTGCAATATAAACAATAACAAAATTATTTATACAATTTTGAGAGGTACCTAAATGGTACTAAATCCCTATATAAAAATTAATTTGAAAAACGCCTTATTTTAATATGCGTGGGCTAACTTCACGCTCAGAAAAAGTAAAGTGTTATAACTTTTGCAATATAAACAATAACAAAATTATTTATACATTTTTGAGAGGTACCTAAATAGTACTAAATCCCTATATAAAAATTAATTTGAAAAACGCCTTATTTTAATATGCGTGGGCTAACTTCACGCTCAGAAAAAGTAAAGTGTTATAACTTTTGCAATATAAACAATAACAAAATTATTTATACATTTTTGAGAGGAACCTAAATAGTACTAAATCCATATATAAAAATTAATTTGAAAAACGCCTCATTTTAATATGCGTGGGCTAACTTCACGCTCAGAAAAAGTAAAGTGTTATAACTTTTGATATATAAAAAATAACAAAATTATTTATACATTTTTGAGAGGTACCTAAATAGTACTAAATCCCTATATAAAAATTAATTTGAAAAACGCCTTATTTTAATATGCGTGGGCTAACGTCACGCTCAGAAAAAGTAAAGTGTTATAACTTTTGCAATATAAACAATATCAAAATTATTTACACATTTTTGAGAGGTACCTAAATATTACTAAATCCATATATAAAAATTAATTTGAAAAACGCCTCATTTTAATATGCGTGGGCTAATTTCACGCTCAGAAAAAGTAAAGTGTTATAACTTTTGCAATATAAACAATAACAAAATTATTTATACATTTTTGAGAGGAACCTAAATAGTACTAAATCCATATATAAAAATTAATTTGAAAAACGCCTCATTTTAATATGCGTGGGCTAACTTCACGCTCAGAAAAAGTAAAGTGTTATAACTTTTGCAATATAAACAATATCAAAATTATTTACACATTTTTGAGAGGTACCTAAATAGTACTAAATCCATATATAAAAATTAATTTGAAAAATGCCTCATTTTAATATCCGTGGGCTAACTTCACGCTCAGAAAGAGTAACGTGTTATAACTTTTGCAATATAAACAATATCAAAATTATTTACACATTTTTGAGAGGTACCTAAATAGTACTAAATCCATATATAAAAATTAATTTAAAAAACGCTCCTTTTAATATGCGTGGACTAACTTCACGCTCAGAAAAAGTAAAGTGTTATAACTTTTGCAATATAAACAATATCAAAATTATTTACACATTTTTGAGAGGTACCTAAATAGTACTAAATCCCTATATAAAAATTAATTTGAAAAACGCCTTATTTTAATATGCGTGGGCTAACTTCACGCTCAGAAAAAGTAAAGTGTTATAACTTTTGCAATATAAACAACAAAAATATTTATACATTTTTGAGAGGTACCTAAATAGTACTAAATCCATATATAAAAATTAATTTGAAAAACGCTTTATTTTAATATGCGTGGGCTAATTTCACGCTCAGAAAAAGTAAAGTGTTATAACTTTTGCAATAGAAACAATAAGAAAATTATTTATACATTTTTGAGAGGAACCTAAATAGTACTAAATCCATATATAAAAATTAATTTGAAAAACGCCTCATTTTAATATGCGTGGTCTAACTTCACGCTCAGAAAAAGTAAAGTGTTATAACTTTTGCAATATAAACAATATCAAAATTATTTACACATTTTTGAGAGGTACCTAAATAGTACTAAATCCATATATAAAAATTAATTTGAAAAACGCCTCATTTTAATATCCGTGGGCTAACTTCATGCTGAGAAAGAGTAACGTGTTATAACTTTTGCAATATAAACAATATCAAAATTATTTACACATTTTTGAGAGGTACCTAAATAGTACTAAATCCATATATAAAAATTAATTTAAAAAACGCTCCTTTTAATATGCGTGGACTAACTTCACGCTCAGAAAAAGTAAAGTGTTATAACTTTTGCAATATAAACAATAACAAAATTATTTATACGTTTTTGAGAGGAACCTAAATAGTACTAAATCCATTAAAAAAATTAATTTGAAAAACGCCTCATTTTAATATGCGTGGGCTAACTTCACGCTCAGAAAAAGTAAAGTGTTATAACTTTTGCAATATAAACAATAACAAAATTATTTACACATTTTTGAGAGGTACCTAAATAGTACTAAATCCCTATATAAAAATTAATTTGAAAAACGCTTTATTTTAATATGCGTGGTGCTAACTTCACGCTCAGAAAAAGTAAAGTGTTGTAACTTTTGCAATATAAACAATAACAAAATTATTTATACATTTTTGAGAGGTACCTAAATAGTACTAAATCCCTATATAAAAATTAATTTGAAAAACGCCTTATTTTAATATGCGTGGGCTAACTTCACGCTCAGAAAAAGTAAAGTGTTATAACTTTTGCAATATAAACAATAACAAAATTATTTATACATTTTTGAGAGGTACCTAAATAGTACTAAATCCCTATATAAAAATTAATTTGAAAAACGCCTTATTTTAATATGCGTGGGCTAACTTCACGCTCAGAAAAAGTAAAGTGTTATAACTTTTGCAATATAAACAATAACAAAATTATTTATACATTTTTGAGAGGTACCTAAATAGTACTAAATCCCTATATAAAAATTAATTTAAAAAACGCCTTATTTTAATATGCGTGGGCTAACTTCACGCTCAGAAAAAGTAAAGTGTTATAACTTTTGCAATATAAACAATAACAAAATTATTTATTCATTTTTGAGAGGAACCTAAATAGTACTAAATCCATATATAAAAATTAATTTGAAAAACGCCTCATTTTAATATGCGTGGGCTAACTTCACGCTCAGAAAAAGTAAAGTGTTATAACTTTTGCAATATAAACAATAACAAAATTATTTATACATTTTTGAGAGGTACCTAAATAGTACTAAATCCCTATATAAAAATTAATTTGAAAAACGCCCTATTTTAATATGCGTGGGCTAACTTCACGCTCAGAAAAAGTAAAGTGTTATAACTTTTGCAATATAAACAATAACAAAATTATTTATATATTTTTGAGAGGTACCTAAATAGTACTAAATCCCTATATAAAAATTAATTTGAAAAACGGCTTATTTTAATATGCGTGGGCTAACTTCACGCTCAGAAAAAGTAAAGTGTTATAACTTTTGCAATATAAACAATAACAAAATTATTTATACATTTTTGAGAGGTACCTAAATAGTACTAAATCCCTATATAAAAATTAATTTGAAAAACGCCTTATTTTAATATGCGTGGGCTAACTTCACGCTCAGAAAAAGTAAAGTGTTATAACTTTTGCAATATAAACAATAACAAAATTATTTATACATTTTTGAGAGGAACCTGAATAGTACTAAATCCATATATAAAAATTAATTTGAAAAACGCCTCATTTTAATATGCGTGGGCTAACTTCACGCTCAGAAAAAGTAAAGTGTTATAACTTTTGCAATATAAACAATAACAAAATTATTTACACATTTTTGAGAGGTACCTAAATAGTACTAAATCCCTATATAAAAATTAATTTGAAAAACGCTTTATTTTAATATGCGTGGTGCTAACTTCACGCTCAGAAAAAGTAAAGTGTTATAACTTTTGATATATAAAAAATAACAAAATTATTTATACATTTTTGAGAGGTACCTAAATAGTACTAAATCCCTATATAAAAATTAATTTGAAAAACGCCTTATTTTAATATGCGTGGGCTAACGTCACGCTCAGAAAAAGTAAAGTGTTATAACTTTTGCAATATAAACAATATCAAAATTATTTACACATTTTTGAGAGTTACCTAAATATTACTAAATCCATATATAAAAATTAATTTGAAAAACGCCTCATTTTAATATGCGTGGGCTAATTTCACGCTCAGAAAAAGTAAAGTGTTATAACTTTTGCAATATAAACAATAACAAAATTATTTATACATTTTTGAGAGGAACCTAAATAGTACTAAATCCATATATAAAAATTAATTTGAAAAACGCCTCATTTTAATATGCGTGGGCTAACTTCACGCTCAGAAAAAGTAAAGTGTTATAACTTTTGCAATATAAACAATATCAAAATTATTTACACATTTTTGAGAGGTACCTAAATAGTACTAAATCCATATATAAAAATTAATTTGAAAAACGCCTCATTTTAATATCCGTGGGCTAACTTCATGCTGAGAAAGAGTAACGTGTTATAACTTTTGCAATATAAACAATATCAAAATTATTTACACATTTTTGAGAGGTACCTAAATAGTACTAAATCCATATATAAAAATTAATTTAAAAAACGCTCCTTTTAATATGCGTGGACTAACTTCACGCTCAGAAAAAGTAAAGTGTTATAACTTTTGCAATATAAACAATAACAAAATTATTTATACGTTTTTGAGAGGAACCTAAATAGTACTAAATCCATTAAAAAAATTAATTTGAAAAACGCCTCATTTTAATATGTGTGGGCTAACTTCACGCTCAGAAAAAGTAAAGTGTTATAACTTTTGCAATATAAACAATAACAAAATTATTTACACATTTTTGAGAGGTACCTAAATAGTACTAAATCCCTATATAAAAATTAATTTGAAAAACGCTTTATTTTAATATGCGTGGTGCTAACTTCACGCTCAGAAAAAGTAAAGTGTTGTAACTTTTGCAATATAAACAATAACAAAATTATTTATACATTTTTGAGAGGTACCTAAATAGTACTAAATCCCTATATAAAAATTAATTTGAAAAACGCCTTATTTTAATATGCGTGGGCTAACTTCACGCTCAGAAAAAGTAAAGTGTTATAACTTTTGCAATATAAACAATAACAAAATTATTTATACATTTTTGAGAGGTACCTAAATAATACTGAATCCCTATATAAAAATTAATTTGAAAAACGCCTTATTTTAATATGCGTGGGCTAACTTCACGCTCAGAAAAATTAAAGTGTTATAACTTTTGCAATATAAACAATAACAAAATTATTTATACATTTTTGAGAGGTACCTAAATAGTACTAAATCCCTATATAAAAATTAATTTGAAAAACGCCTTATTTTACTATGCGTGGGCTAACTTCACGCTCAGAAAAAGTAAAGTGTTATAACTTTTGCAATATAAACAATAACAAAATTATTTATACATTTTTGAGAGGAACCTAAATAGTGCTAAATCCATATATAAAAATTAATTTGAAAAACGCCTTATTTTAATATGCGTGGGCTAACTTCACGCTCAGAAAAAGTAAAGTGTTATAACTTTTGCAATATAAACAATAACAAAATTATTTATACATTTTTGAGAGGTACCTAAATAGTACTAAATCCCTATATACAAATTAATTTGAAAAACGCCTTATTTTAATATGCGTGGGCTAACTTCACGCTCAGAAAAAGTAAAGTGTTATAACTTTTGCAATATAAACAATAACAAAATTATTTATACATTTTTGAGAGGAACATAAATAGTACTAAATCCATATATAAAAATTAATTTGAAAAACGCCTCATTTTAATATGCGTGGGCTAACTTCACGCTCAGAAAAAGTAAAGTGTTATAACTTTTGCAATATATAAACAATATCAAAATTATTTACACATTTTTGAGAGGTACCTAAATAGTACTAAATCCATATATAAAAATTAAATTGAAAAACGCCTCATTTTAATATCCGTGGGCTAACTTCATGCTGAGAAAGAGTAACGTGTTATAACTTTTGCAATATAAACAATATCAAAATTATTTACACATTTTTGAGAGGTACCTAAATAGTACTAAATCCATATATAAAAATTAATTTAAAAAACGCTCCTTTTAATATGCGTGGACTAACTTCACGCTCAGAAAAAGTAAAGTGTTATAACTTTTGCAATATAAACAATAACAAAATTATTTATACGTTTTTGAGAGGAACCTAAATAGTACTAAATCCATTAAAAAAATTAATTTGAAAAACGCCTCATTTTAATATGCGTGGGCTAACTTCACGCTCAGAAAAAGTAAAGTGTTATAACTTTTGCAATATAAACAATAACAAAATTATTTACACATTTTTGAGAGGTACCTAAATAGTACTAAATCCCTATATAAAAATTAATTTGAAAAACGCTTTATTTTAATATGCGTGGTGCTAACTTCACGCTCAGAAAAAGTAAAGTGTTGTAACTTTTGCAATATAAACAATAACAAAATTATTTATACATTTTTGAGAGGTACCTAAATAGTACTAAATCCCTATATAAAAATTAATTTGAAAAACGCCTTATTTTAATATGCGTGGGCTAACTTCACGCTCAGAAAAAGTAAAGTGTTATAACTTTTGCAATATAAACAATAACAAAATTATTTATACATTTTTGAGAGGTACCTAAATAGTACTAAATCCCTATATAAAAATTAATTTGAAAAACGCCTTATTTTAATATGCGTGGGCTAACTTCACGCTCAGAAAAAGTAAAGTGTTATAACTTTTGCAATATAAACAATAACAAAATTATTTATACATTTTTGAGAGGTACCTAAATAGTACTAAATCCCTATATAAAAATTAATTTAAAAAACGCCTTATTTTAATATGCGTGGGCTAACTTCACGCTCAGAAAAAGTAAAGTGTTATAACTTTTGCAATATAAACAATAACAAAATTATTTATTCATTTTTGAGAGGAACCTAAATAGTACTAAATCCATATATAAAAATTAATTTGAAAAACGCCTCATTTTAATATGCGTGGGCTAACTTCACGCTCAGAAAAAGTAAAGTGTTATAACTTTTGCAATATAAACAATAACAAAATTATTTATACATTTTTGAGAGGTACCTAAATAGTACTAAATCCCTATATAAAAATTAATTTGAAAAACGCCCTATTTTAATATGCGTGGGCTAACTTCACGCTCAGAAAAAGTAAAGTGTTATAACTTTTGCAATATAAACAATAACAAAATTATTTATATATTTTTGAGAGGTACCTAAATAGTACTAAATCCCTATATAAAAATTAATTTGAAAAACGGCTTATTTTAATATGCGTGGGCTAACTTCACGCTCAGAAAAAGTAAAGTGTTATAACTTTTGCAATATAAACAATAACAAAATTATTTATACATTTTTGAGAGGTACCTAAATAGTACTAAATCCCTATATAAAAATTAATTTGAAAAACGCCTTATTTTAATATGCGTGGGCTAACTTCACGCTCAGAAAAAGTAAAGTGTTATAACTTTTGCAATATAAACAATAACAAAATTATTTATACATTTTTGAGAGGAACCTGAATAGTACTAAATCCATATATAAAAATTAATTTGAAAAACGCCTCATTTTAATATGCGTGGGCTAACTTCACGCTCAGAAAAAGTAAAGTGTTATAACTTTTGCAATATAAACAATAACAAAATTATTTACACATTTTTGAGAGGTACCTAAATAGTACTAAATCCCTATATAAAAATTAATTTGAAAAACGCTTTATTTTAATATGCGTGGTGCTAACTTCACGCTCAGAAAAAGTAAAGTGTTATAACTTTTGATATATAAAAAATAACAAAATTATTTATACATTTTTGAGAGGTACCTAAATAGTACTAAATCCCTATATAAAAATTAATTTGAAAAACGCCTTATTTTAATATGCGTGGGCTAACGTCACGCTCAGAAAAAGTAAAGTGTTATAACTTTTGCAATATAAACAATATCAAAATTATTTACACATTTTTGAGAGTTACCTAAATATTACTAAATCCATATATAAAAATTAATTTGAAAAACGCCTCATTTTAATATGCGTGGGCTAATTTCACGCTCAGAAAAAGTAAAGTGTTATAACTTTTGCAATATAAACAATAACAAAATTATTTATACATTTTTGAGAGGAACCTAAATAGTACTAAATCCATATATAAAAATTAATTTGAAAAACGCCTCATTTTAATATGCGTGGGCTAACTTCACGCTCAGAAAAAGTAAAGTGTTATAACTTTTGCAATATAAACAATATCAAAATTATTTACACATTTTTGAGAGGTACCTAAATAGTACTAAATCCATATATAAAAATTAATTTGAAAAACGCCTCATTTTAATATCCGTGGGCTAACTTCATGCTGAGAAAGAGTAACGTGTTATAACTTTTGCAATATAAACAATATCAAAATTATTTACACATTTTTGAGAGGTACCTAAATAGTACTAAATCCATATATAAAAATTAATTTAAAAAACGCTCCTTTTAATATGCGTGGACTAACTTCACGCTCAGAAAAAGTAAAGTGTTATAACTTTTGCAATATAAACAATAACAAAATTATTTATACGTTTTTGAGAGGAACCTAAATAGTACTAAATCCATTAAAAAAATTAATTTGAAAAACGCCTCATTTTAATATGTGTGGGCTAACTTCACGCTCAGAAAAAGTAAAGTGTTATAACTTTTGCAATATAAACAATAACAAAATTATTTACACATTTTTGAGAGGTACCTAAATAGTACTAAATCCCTATATAAAAATTAATTTGAAAAACGCTTTATTTTAATATGCGTGGTGCTAACTTCACGCTCAGAAAAAGTAAAGTGTTGTAACTTTTGCAATATAAACAATAACAAAATTATTTATACATTTTTGAGAGGTACCTAAATAGTACTAAATCCCTATATAAAAATTAATTTGAAAAACGCCTTATTTTAATATGCGTGGGCTAACTTCACGCTCAGAAAAAGTAAAGTGTTATAACTTTTGCAATATAAACAATAACAAAATTATTTATACATTTTTGAGAGGTACCTAAATAATACTGAATCCCTATATAAAAATTAATTTGAAAAACGCCTTATATTAATATGCGTGGGCTAACTTCACGCTCAGAAAAATTAAAGTGTTATAACTTTTGCAATATAAACAATAACAAAATTATTTATACATTTTTGAGAGGTACCTAAATAGTACTAAATCCCTATATAAAAATTAATTTGAAAAACGCCTTATTTTACTATGCGTGGGCTAACTTCACGCTCAGAAAAAGTAAAGTGTTATAACTTTTGCAATATAAACAATAACAAAATTATTTATACATTTTTGAGAGAACCTAAATAAATCCATATATAAAAATTAATTTGAAAAACGCCTTATTTTACTATGCGTGGGCTAACTTCACGCTCAGAAAAAGTAAAGTGTTATAACTTTTGCAATATAAACAATAACAAAATTATTTATACATTTTTGAGAGGTACCTAAATAGTACTAAATCCCTATATAAAAATTAATTTGAAAAACGCCTTATTTTAATATGCGTGGGCTAACTTCACGCTCAGAAAAAGTAAAGTGTTATAACTTTTGCAATATAAACAATAACAAAATTATTTATACATTTTTGAGAGGAACCTGAATAGTACTAAATCCATATATAAAAATTAATTTGAAAAACGCCTCATTTTAATATGCGTGGGCTAACTTCACGCTCAGAAAAAGTAAAGTGTTATAACTTTTGCAATATAAACAATATCAAAATTATTTACACATTTTTGAGAGGTACCTAAATAGTACTAAATCCATATATAAAAATTAATTTAAAAAACGCTCCTTTTAATATGCGTGGACTAACTTCACGCTCAGAAAAAGTAAAGTGTTATAACTTTTGCAATATAAACAATAACAAAATTATTTATACGTTTTTGAGAGGAACCTAAATAGTACTAAATCCATTAAAAAAATTAATTTGAAAAACGCCTCATTTTAATATGCGTGGGCTAACTTCACGCTCAGAAAAAGTAAAGTGTTATAACTTTTGCAATATAAACAATAACAAAATTATTTACACATTTTTGAGAGGTACCTAAATAGTACTAAATCCCTATATAAAAATTAATTTGAAAAACGCTTTATTTTAATATGCGTGGTGCTAACTTCACGCTCAGAAAAAGTAAAGTGTTGTAACTTTTGCAATATAAACAATAACAAAATTATTTATACATTTTTGAGAGGTACCTAAATAGTACTAAATCCCTATATAAAAATTAATTTGAAAAACGCCTTATTTTAATATGCGTGGGCTAACTTCACGCTCAGAAAAAGTAAAGTGTTATAACTTTTGCAATATAAACAATAACAAAATTATTTATACATTTTTGAGAGGTACCTAAATAGTACTAAATCCCTATATAAAAATTAATTTGAAAAACGCCTTATTTTAATATGCGTGGGCTAACTTCACGCTCAGAAAAAGTAAAGTGTTATAACTTTTGCAATATAAACAATAACAAAATTATTTATACATTTTTGAGAGGTACCTAAATAGTACTAAATCCCTATATAAAAATTAATTTAAAAAACGCCTTATTTTAATATGCGTGGGCTAACTTCACGCTCAGAAAAAGTAAAGTGTTATAACTTTTGCAATATAAACAATAACAAAATTATTTATTCATTTTTGAGAGGAACCTAAATAGTACTAAATCCATATATAAAAATTAATTTGAAAAACGCCTCATTTTAATATGCGTGGGCTAACTTCACGCTCAGAAAAAGTAAAGTGTTATAACTTTTGCAATATAAACAATAACAAAATTATTTATACATTTTTGAGAGGTACCTAAATAGTACTAAATCCCTATATAAAAATTAATTTGAAAAACGCCCTATTTTAATATGCGTGGGCTAACTTCACGCTCAGAAAAAGTAAAGTGTTATAACTTTTGCAATATAAACAATAACAAAATTATTTATATATTTTTGAGAGGTACCTAAATAGTACTAAATCCCTATATAAAAATTAATTTGAAAAACGGCTTATTTTAATATGCGTGGGCTAACTTCACGCTCAGAAAAAGTAAAGTGTTATAACTTTTGCAATATAAACAATAACAAAATTATTTATACATTTTTGAGAGGTACCTAAATAGTACTAAATCCCTATATAAAAATTAATTTGAAAAACGCCTTATTTTAATATGCGTGGGCTAACTTCACGCTCAGAAAAAGTAAAGTGTTATAACTTTTGCAATATAAACAATAACAAAATTATTTATACATTTTTGAGAGGAACCTGAATAGTACTAAATCCATATATAAAAATTAATTTGAAAAACGCCTCATTTTAATATGCGTGGGCTAACTTCACGCTCAGAAAAAGTAAAGTGTTATAACTTTTGCAATATAAACAATAACAAAATTATTTACACATTTTTGAGAGGTACCTAAATAGTACTAAATCCCTATATAAAAATTAATTTGAAAAACGCTTTATTTTAATATGCGTGGTGCTAACTTCACGCTCAGAAAAAGTAAAGTGTTATAACTTTTGATATATAAAAAATAACAAAATTATTTATACATTTTTGAGAGGTACCTAAATAGTACTAAATCCCTATATAAAAATTAATTTGAAAAACGCCTTATTTTAATATGCGTGGGCTAACGTCACGCTCAGAAAAAGTAAAGTGTTATAACTTTTGCAATATAAACAATATCAAAATTATTTACACATTTTTGAGAGTTACCTAAATATTACTAAATCCATATATAAAAATTAATTTGAAAAACGCCTCATTTTAATATGCGTGGGCTAATTTCACGCTCAGAAAAAGTAAAGTGTTATAACTTTTGCAATATAAACAATAACAAAATTATTTATACATTTTTGAGAGGAACCTAAATAGTACTAAATCCATATATAAAAATTAATTTGAAAAACGCCTCATTTTAATATGCGTGGGCTAACTTCACGCTCAGAAAAAGTAAAGTGTTATAACTTTTGCAATATAAACAATATCAAAATTATTTACACATTTTTGAGAGGTACCTAAATAGTACTAAATCCATATATAAAAATTAATTTGAAAAACGCCTCATTTTAATATCCGTGGGCTAACTTCATGCTGAGAAAGAGTAACGTGTTATAACTTTTGCAATATAAACAATATCAAAATTATTTACACATTTTTGAGAGGTACCTAAATAGTACTAAATCCATATATAAAAATTAATTTAAAAAACGCTCCTTTTAATATGCGTGGACTAACTTCACGCTCAGAAAAAGTAAAGTGTTATAACTTTTGCAATATAAACAATAACAAAATTATTTATACGTTTTTGAGAGGAACCTAAATAGTACTAAATCCATTAAAAAAATTAATTTGAAAAACGCCTCATTTTAATATGTGTGGGCTAACTTCACGCTCAGAAAAAGTAAAGTGTTATAACTTTTGCAATATAAACAATAACAAAATTATTTACACATTTTTGAGAGGTACCTAAATAGTACTAAATCCCTATATAAAAATTAATTTGAAAAACGCTTTATTTTAATATGCGTGGTGCTAACTTCACGCTCAGAAAAAGTAAAGTGTTGTAACTTTTGCAATATAAACAATAACAAAATTATTTATACATTTTTGAGAGGTACCTAAATAGTACTAAATCCCTATATAAAAATTAATTTGAAAAACGCCTTATTTTAATATGCGTGGGCTAACTTCACGCTCAGAAAAAGTAAAGTGTTATAACTTTTGCAATATAAACAATAACAAAATTATTTATACATTTTTGAGAGGTACCTAAATAATATTGAATCCCTATATAAAAATTAATTTGAAAAACGCCTTATTTTAATATGCGTGGGCTAACTTCACGCTCAGAAAAATTAAAGTGTTATAACTTTTGCAATATAAACAATAACAAAATTATTTATACATTTTTGAGAGGTACCTAAATAGTACTAAATCCCTATATAAAAATTAATTTGAAAAACGCCTTATTTTACTATGCGTGGGCTAACTTCACGCTCAGAAAAAGTAAAGTGTTATAACTTTTGCAATATAAACAATAACAAAATTATTTATACATTTTTGAGAGGAACCTAAATAGTGCTAAATCCATATATAAAAATTAATTTGAAAAACGCCTTATTTTAATATGCGTGGGCTAACTTCACGCTCAGAAAAAGTAAAGTGTTATAACTTTTGCAATATAAACAATAACAAAATTATTTATACATTTTTGAGAGGTACCTAAATAGTACTAAATCCCTATATACAAATTAATTTGAAAAACGCCTTATTTTAATATGCGTGGGCTAACTTCACGCTCAGAAAAAGTAAAGTGTTATAACTTTTGCAATATAAACAATAACAAAATTATTTATACATTTTTGAGAGGAACATAAATAGTACTAAATCCATATATAAAAATTAATTTGAAAAACGCCTCATTTTAATATGCGTGGGCTAACTTCACGCTCAGAAAAAGTAAAGTGTTATAACTTTTGCAATATATAAACAATATCAAAATTATTTACACATTTTTGAGAGGTACCTAAATAGTACTAAATCCATATATAAAAATTAAATTGAAAAACGCCTCATTTTAATATCCGTGGGCTAACTTCACGCTCAGAAAGAGTAACGTGTTATAACTTTTGCAATATAAACAATATCAAAATTATTTACACATTTTTGAGAGGTACCTAAATAGTACTAAATCCATATATAAAAATTAATTTAAAAAACGCTCCTTTTAATATGCGTGGACTAACTTCGCGCTCAGAAAAAGTAAAGTGTTATAACTTTTGCAATATAAACAATAACAAAATTATTTATACATTTTTGAGAGGAACCTAAATAGTACTAAATCCATATATAAAAATTAATTTGAAAAACGCCTCATTTTAATATGCGTGGGCTAACTTCACGCTCAGAAAAAGTAAAGTGTTATAACTTTTGCAATATAAACAATAACAAAATTATTTACACATTTTTGAGAGGTACCTAAATAGTACTAAATCCCTATATAAAAATTAATTTGAAAAACGCTTTATTTTAATATGCGTGGTGCTAACTTCACGCTCAGAAAAAGTAAAGTGTTGTAACTTTTGCAATATAAACAATAACAAAATAATTTATACATTTTTGAGAGGTACCTAAATAGTACTAAATCCCTATATAAAAATTAATTTGAAAAACGCCTTATTTTAATATGCGTGGGCTAACTTCACGCTCAGAAAAAGTAAAGTGTTATATCTTTTGCAATATAAACAATAACAAAATTATTTATACATTTTTGAGAGGTACCTAAATAGTACTAAATCCCTATATAAATTTAATTTGAAAAACGCTTTATTTTAATATGCGTGGGCTAACTTCACGCTCAGAAAAAGTAAAGTGTTATAACTTTTGCAATATAAACAATAACAAAATTATTTATACAATTTTGAGAGGTACCTAAATAGTACTAAATCCCTATATAAAAATTAATTTGAAAAACGCCTTATTTTAATATGCGTGGGCTAACTTCACGCTCAGAAAAAGTAAAGTGTTATAACTTTTGCAATATAAACAATAACAAAATTATTTATACATTTTTGAGAGGTACCTAAATAGTACTGAATCCCTATATAAAAATTAATTTGAAAAACGCCTTATTTTAATATGCGTGGGCTAACTTCACGCTCAGAAAAAGTAAAGTGTTATAACTTTTGATATATAAAAAATAACAAAATTATTTATACATTTTTGAGAGGTACCCAAATAGTACTAAATCCCTATATAAAAATTAATTTGAAAAACGCTTTATTTTAATATGCGTGGTGCTAACTTCACGCTCAGAAAAAGTAAAGTGTTGTAACTTTTGCAATATAAACAATAACAAAATTATTTATACATTTTTGAGAGGTACCTAAATAGTACTAAATCCCTATATAAAAATTAATTTTAAAAACGCCTTATTTTAATATGCGTGGGCTAACTTCACGCTCAGAAAAAGTAAAGTGTTATAACTTTTGCAATATAAACAATAACAAAATTATTTATACATTTTTGAGAGGTACCTAAATAGTACTAAATCCCTATATAAATTTAATTTGAAAAACGCTTTATTTTAATATGCGTGGGCTAACTTCACGCTCAGAAAAAGTAAAGTGTTATAACTTTTGCAATATAAACAATAACAAAATTATTTATACAATTTTGAGAGGTACCTAAATAGTACTAAATCCCTATATAAAAATTAATTTGAAAAACGCCTTATTTTAATATGCGTGGGCTAACTTCACGCTCAGAAAAAGTAAAGTGTTATAACTTTTGCAATATAAACAATAACAAAATTATTTATACATTTTTGAGAGGTACCTAAATAGTACTGAATCCCTATATAAAAATTAATTTGAAAAACGCCTTATTTTAATATGCGTGGGCTAACTTCACGCTCAGAAAAAGTAAAGTGTTATAACTTTTGCAATATAAACAATAACAAAATTATTTATACATTTTTGAGAGCTACATAAATAGTACTAAATCCCTATATAAAAATTAATTTGAAAAACGCCTTATTTTAATATGCGTGGGCTAACTTCACGCTCAGAAAAAGTAAAGTGTTATAACTTTTGCAATATAAACAATAACAAAATTATTTATACATTTTTGAGAGGAACCTAAATAGTACTAAATCCATATATAAAAATTAATTTGAAAAACGCCTCATTTTAATATGCGTGGGCTAACTTCACGCTCAGAAAAAGTAAAGTGTTATAACTTTTGATATATAAAAAATAACAAAATTATTTATACATTTTTGAGAGGTACCTAAATAGTACTAAATCCCTATATAAAAATTAATTTGAAAAACGCTTTATTTTAATATGCGTGGTGCTAACTTCACGCTCAGAAAAAGTAAAGTGTTGTAACTTTTGCAATATAAACAATAACAAAGTTATTTATACATTTTTGAGAGGTACCTAAATAGTACTAAATCCCTATATAAAAATTAATTTGAAAAACGCCTTATTTTAATATGCGTGGGCTAACTTCACGCTCAGAAAAAGTAAAGTGTTATAACTTTTGCAATATAAACAATAACAAAATTATTTATACATTTTTGAGAGGTAACTAAATAGTACTAAATCCCTATATAAAAATTAATTTGAAAAACGCCTTATTTTAATATGCGTGGGCTAACTTCACGCTCAGAAAAAGTAAAGTGTTATAACTTTTGCAATATAAACAATAACAAAATTATTTATACAATTTTGAGAGGTACCTAAATAGTACTAAATCCCTATATAAAAATTAATTTGAAAAACGTCTTATTTTAATATGCGTGGGCTAACTTCACGCTCAGAAAAAGTAAAGTGTTATAACTTTTGCAATATAAACAATAACAAAATTATTTATACATTTTTGAGAGGTACCTAAATAGTACTGAATCCCTATATAAAAATTAATTTGAAAAACGCCTTATTTTAATATGCGTGGGCTAACTTCACGCTCAGAAAAAGTAAAGTGTTATAACTTTTGATATATAAAAAATAACAAAATTATTTATACATTTTTGAGAGGAACCTAAATAGTACTAAATCCATATATAAAAATTAATTTGAAAAACGCCTCATTTTAATATGCGTGGGCTAACTTCACGCTCAGAAAAAGTAAAGTGTTATAACTTTTGCAATATAAACAATAACAAAATTATTTATACATTTTTGAGAGGTACCTAAATAGTACTGAATCCCTATATAAAAATTAATTTGAAAAACGCCTTATTTTAATATGCGTGGGCTAACTTTACGCTCAGAAAAAGTAAAGTGTTATAACTTTTGATATATAAAAAATAACAAAATTATTTATACATTTTTGAGAGGTACCTAAATAGTACTAAATCCCTATATAACAATTAATTTGAAAAACGCTTTATTTTAATATGCGTGGTGCTAACTTCACGCTCAGAAAAAGTAAAGTGTTGTAACTTTTGCAATATAAACAATAACAAAATTATTTATACATTTTTGAGAGGTACCTAAATAGTACTAAATCCCTATATAAAAATTAATTTTAAAAACGCCTTATTTTAATATGCGTGGGCTAACTTCACGCTCAGAAAAAGTAAAGTGTTATAACTTTTGCAATATAAACAATAACAAAAATATTTATACATTTTTGAGAGGTACCTAAATAGTACTAAATCCCTATATAAATTTAATTTGAAATACGCTTTATTTTAATATGCGTGGGCTAACTTCACGCTCAGAAAAAGTAAAGTGTTATAACTTTTGCAATATAAACAATAACAAAATTATTTATACAATTTTGAGAGGTACCTAAATAGTACTAAATCCCTATATAAAAATTAATTTGAAAAACGCCTTATTTTAATATGCGTGGGCTAACTTCACGCTCAGAAAAAGTAAAGTGTTATAACTTTTGCAATATAAACAATAACAAAATTATTTATACATTTTTGAGAGGTACCTAAATAGTACTGAATCCCTATATAAAAATTAAATTGAAAAACGCCTTATTTTAATATGCGTGGGCTAACTTCACGCTCAGAAAAAGTAAAGTGTTATAACTTTTGCAATATAAACAATAACAAAATTATTTATACATTTTTGAGAGGTACCTAAATAGTACTAAATCCCTATATAAAAATTAATTTGAAAAACGCCTTATTTTAATATGCGTGGGCTAACTTCACGCTCAGAAAAAGTAAAGTGTTATAACTTTTGCAATATAAACAATAACAAAATTATTTATACATTTTTGAGAGGAACCTAAATAGTACTAAATCCATATATAAAAATTAATTTGAAAAACGCCTCATTTTAATATGCGTGGGCTAACTTCACGCTCAGAAAAAGTAAAGTGTTATAACTTTTGATATATAAAAAATAACAAAATTATTTATACATTTTTGAGAGGTACCTAAATAGTACTAAATCCCTATATAAAAATTAATTTGAAAAACGCCTTATTTTAATATGCGTGGGCTAACGTCACGCCCAGAAAAAGTAAAGTGTTATAACTTTTGCAATATAAACAATATCAAAATTATTTACACATTTTTGAGAGGTACCTAAATATTACTAAATCCATATATAAAAATTAATTTGAAAAACGCCTCATTTTAATATGCGTGGGCTAATTTCACGCTCAGAAAAAGTAAAGTGTTATAACTTTTGCAATATAAACAATAACAAAATTATTTATACATTTTTGAGAGGTACCTAAATAGTACTGAATCCCTATATAAAAATTAATTTGAAAAACGCCTTATTTTAATATGCGTGGGCTAACTTCACGCTCAGAAAAAGTAAAGTGTTATAACTTTTGATATATAAAAAATAACAAAATTATTTATACATTTTTGAGAGGAACCTAAATAGTACTAAATCCATATATAAAAATTAATTTGAAAAACGCCTCATTTTAATATGCGTGGGCTAACTTCACGCTCAGAAAAAGTAAAGTGTTATAACTTTTGCAATATAAACAATAACAAAATTATTTATACATTTTTGAGAGGTACCTAAATAGTACTGAATCCCTATATAAAAATTAATTTGAAAAACGCCTTATTTTAATATGCGTGGGCTAACTTTACGCTCAGAAAAAGTAAAGTGTTATAACTTTTGATATATAAAAAATAACAAAATTATTTATACATTTTTGAGAGGTACCTAAATAGTACTAAATCCCTATATAACAATTAATTTGAAAAACGCTTTATTTTAATATGCGTGGTGCTAACTTCACGCTCAGAAAAAGTAAAGTGTTGTAACTTTTGCAATATAAACAATAACAAAATTATTTATACATTTTTGAGAGGTACCTAAATAGTACTAAATCCCTATATAAAAATTAATTTTAAAAACGCCTTATTTTAATATGCGTGGGCTAACTTCACGCTCAGAAAAAGTAAAGTGTTATAACTTTTGCAATATAAACAATAACAAAATTATTTATACATTTTTGAGAGGTACCTAAATAGTACTAAATCCCTATATAAATTTAATTTGAAAAACGCTTTATTTTAATATGCGTGGGCTAACTTCACGCTCAGAAAAAGTAAAGTGTTATAACTTTTGCAATATAAACAATAACAAAATTATTTATACAATTTTGAGAGGTACCTAAATAGTACTAAATCCCTATATAAAAATTAATTTGAAAAACGCCTTATTTTAATATGCGTGGGCTAACTTCACGCTCAGAAAAAGTAAAGTGTTATAACTTTTGCAATATAAACAATAACAAAATTATTTATACATTTTTGAGAGGTACCTAAATAGTACTGAATCCCTATATAAAAATTAAATTGAAAAACGCCTTATTTTAATATGCGTGGGCTAACTTCACGCTCAGAAAAAGTAAAGTGTTATAACTTTTGCAATATAAACAATAACAAAATTATTTATACATTTTTGAGAGGTACCTAAATAGTACTAAATCCCTATATAAAAATTAATTTGAAAAACGCCTTATTTTAATATGCGTGGGCTAACTTCACGCTCAGAAAAAGTAAAGTGTTATAACTTTTGCAATATAAACAATAACAAAATTATTTATACATTTTTGAGAGGAACCTAAATAGTACTAAATCCATATATAAAAATTAATTTGAAAAACGCCTCATTTTAATATGCGTGGGCTAACTTCACGCTCAGAAAAAGTAAAGTGTTATAACTTTTGATATATAAAAAATAACAAAATTATTTATACATTTTTGAGAGGTACCTAAATAGTACTAAATCCCTATATAAAAATTAATTTGAAAAACGCCTTATTTTAATATGCGTGGGCTAACGTCACGCCCAGAAAAAGTAAAGTGTTATAACTTTTGCAATATAAACAATATCAAAATTATTTACACATTTTTGAGAGGTACCTAAATATTACTAAATCCATATATAAAAATTAATTTGAAAAACGCCTCATTTTAATATGCGTGGGCTAATTTCACGCTCAGAAAAAGTAAAGTGTTATAACTTTTGCAATATAAACAATAACAAAATTATTTATACATTTTTGAGAGGAACCTAAATAGTACTAAATCCATATATAAAAATTAATTTGAAAAACGTCTCATTTTAATATGCGTGGGCTAACTTCACGCTCAGAAAAAGTAAAGTGTTATAACTTTTGCAATATAAACAATATCAAAATTATTTACACTTTTTTGAGAGGTACCTAAATAGTACTAAATCCATATATAAAAATTAATTTGAAAAATGCCTCATTTTAATATCCGTGGGCTAACTTCACGCTCAGAAAGAGTAACGTGTTATAACTTTTGCAATATAAACAATATCAAAATTATTTACACATTTTTGAGAGGTACCTAAATAGTACTAAATCCATATATAAAAATTAATTTAAAAAACGCTCCTTTTAATATGCGTGGACTAAATTCACGCTCAGAAAAAGTAAAGTGTTATAACTTTTGCAATATAAACAATAACAAAATTATTTATACATTTTTGAGAGGAACCTAAATAGTACTAAATCCATATATAAAAATTAATTTGAAAAACGCCTCATTTTAATATGCGTGGGCTAACTTCACGCTCAGAAAAAGTAAAGTGTTATAACTTTTGCAATATAAACAATATCAAAATTATTTACACATTTTTGAGAGGTACCTAAATAGTACTAAATCCTTATATAAAAATTAATTTGAAAAACGCCTTATTTTAATATGCGTGGGCTAACTTCACGCTCAGAAAAAGTAAAGTGTTATAACTTTTGCAATATAAACAACAAAATTATTTATACATTTTTGAGAGGTACCTAAATAGTACTAAATCCATATATAAAAATTAATTTGAAAAACGCTTTATTTTAATATGCGTGGTGCTAACTTCACGCTCAGAAAAAGTAAAGTGTTATAACTTTTGCAATATAAACAATAACAAAATTATTTATACATTTTTGAGAGGAACCTAAATAGTACTAAATCCCTATATAAAAATTAATTTGAAAAACGCGTTATTTTAATATGCGTGGTGCTAACTTCACGCTCAGAAAAAGTAAAGTGTTGTAACTTTTGCAATATAAACACTAACAAAATTATTTATACATATTTCAGAGGTACCTAAATAGTAATAAATCCCTATATAAAAATTAATTTGAAAAACGCCTTATTTTACTATGCGTGGGCTAACTTCACGCTCAGAAAATGTAAAGTGTTATAACTTTTGCAATATAAACAATAACAAAATTATTTATACATTTTTGAGAGGTACCTAAATAGTACTAAATCCCTATATAAATTTAATTTGAAAAACGCTTTATTTTAATATGCGTGGGCTAACTTCACGCTCAGAAAAAGTAAAGTGTTATAACTTTTGCAATATAAACAATAACAAAATTATTTATACAATTTTGAGAGGTACCTAAATAGTACTAAATCCCTATATAAAAATTAATTTGAAAAACGCCTTATTTTAATATGCGTGGGCTAACTTCACGCTCAGAAAAAGTAAAGTGTTATAACTTTTGCAATATAAACAATAACAAAATTATTTATACATTTTTGAGAGGTACCTAAATAGTACTGAATCCCTATATAAATTTAATTTGAAAAACGCTTTATTTTAATATGCGTGGGCTAACTTCACGCTCAGAAAAAGTAAAGTGTTATAACTTTTGCAATATAAACAATAACAAAATTATTTATACAATTTTGAGAGGTACCTAAATAGTACTAAATCCCTATATAAAAATTAATTTGAAAAACGCCTTATTTTACTATGCGTGGGCTAACTTCACGCTCAGAAAATGTAAAGTGTTATAACTTTTGCAATATAAACAATAACAAAATTATTTATACATTTTTGAGAGGTACCTAAATAGTACTAAATCCCTATATAAATTTAATTTGAAAAACGCTTTATTTTAATATGCGTGGGCTAACTTCACGCTCAGAAAAAGTAAAGTGTTATAACTTTTGCAATATAAACAATAACAAAATTATTTATACAATTTTGAGAGGTACCTAAATAGTACTAAATCCCTATATAAAAATTAATTTGAAAAACGCCTTATTTTAATATGCGTGGGCTAACTCCACGCTCAGAAAAAGTAAAGTGTTATAACTTTTGCAATATAAACAATAACAAAATTATTTATACATTTTTGAGAGGTACCTAAATAGTACTAAATCCCTATATAAAAATTAATTTGAAAAACGCCTTATTTTAATATGCGTGGGCTAACTTCACGCCCAGAAAAAGTAAAGTGTTATAACTTTTGCAATATAAACAATAACAAAATTATTTATACATTTTTGAGAGGAACCTAAATAGTACTAAATCCATATATAAAAATTAATTTGAAAAACGCCTCATTTTAATATGCGTGGGCTAACTTCACGCTCAGAAAAAGTAAAGTGTTATAACTTTTGATATATAAAAAATAACAAAATTATTTATACATTTTTGAGAGGTACCTAAATAGTACTAAATCCCTATATAAAAATTAATTTGAAAAACGCCTTATTTTAATATGCGTGGGCTAACGTCACGCCCAGAAAAAGTAAAGTGTTATAACTTTTGCAATATAAACAATATCAAAATTATTTACACATTTTTGAGAGGTACCTAAATATTACTAAATCCATATATAAAAATTAATTTGAAAAACGCCTCATTTTAATATGCGTGGGCTAATTTCACGCTCAGAAAAAGTAAAGTGTTATAACTTTTGCAATATAAACAATAACAAAATTATTTATACATTTTTGAGAGGAACCTAAATAGTACTAAATCCATATATAAAAATTAATTTGAAAAACGTCTCATTTTAATATGCGTGGGCTAACTTCACGCTCAGAAAAAGTAAAGTGTTATAACTTTTGCAATATAAACAATATCAAAATTATTTACACATTTTTGAGAGGTACCTAAATAGTACTAAATCCATATATAAAAATTAATTTGAAAAATGCCTCATTTTAATATCCGTGGGCTAACTTCACGCTCAGAGAGAGCAACGTGTTATAACTTTTGCAATATAAACAATATCAAAATTATTTACACATTTTTGAGAGGTACCTAAATAGTACTAAATCCATATATAAAAATTAATTTAAAAAACGCTCCTTTTAGTATGCGTGGACTAAATTCACGCTCAGAAAAAGTAAAGTGTTATAACTTTTGCAATATAAACAATAACAAAATTATTTATACATTTTTGAAAGGAACCTAAATAGTACTAAATCCATATATAAAAATTAATTTGAAAAACGCCTCATTTTAATATGCGTGGGCTAACTTCACGCTCAGAAAAAGTAAAGTGTTATAACTTTTGATATATAAAAAATAACAAAATTATTTATACATTTTTGAGAGGTACCTAAATAGTACTAAATCCCTATATAAAAATTAATTTGAAAAACGCCTTATTTTAATATGCGTGGGCTAACGTCACGCCCAGAAAAAGTAAAGTGTTATAACTTTTGCAATATAAACAATATCAAAATTATTTACACATTTTTGAGAGGTACCTAAATATTACTAAATCCATATATAAAAATTAATTTGAAAAACGCCTCATTTTAATATGCGTGGGCTAATTTCACGCTCAGAAAAAGTAAAGTGTTATAACTTTTGCAATATAAACAATAACAAAATTATTTATACATTTTTGAGAGGAACCTAAATAGTACTAAATCCATATATAAAAATTAATTTGAAAAACGTCTCATTTTAATATGCGTGGGCTAACTTCACGCTCAGAAAAAGTAAAGTGTTATAACTTTTGCAATAGAAACAATATCAAAATTATTTACACATTTTTGAGAGGTACCTAAATAGTACTAAATCCATATATAAAAATTAATTTGAAAAATGCCTCATTTTAATATCCGTGGGCTAACTTCACGCTCAGAGAGAGTAACGTGTTATAACTTTTGCAATATAAACAATATCAAAATTATTTACACATTTTTGAGAGGTACCTAAATAGTACTAAATCCATATATAAAAATTAATTTAAAAAACGCTCCTTTTAATATGCGTGGACTAAATTCACGCTCAGAAAAAGTAAAGTGTTATAACTTTTGCAATATAAACAATAACAAAATTATTTATACATTTTTGAGAGGAACCTAAATAGTACTAAATCCATATATAAAAATTAATTTGAAAAACGCCTCATTTTAATATGCGTGGGCTAACTTCACGCTCAGAAAAAGTAAAGTGTTATAACTTTTGCAATATAAACAATATAAAAATTATTTACACATTTTTGAGAGGTACCTAAATAGTACTAAATCCTTATATAAAAATTAATTTGAAAAACGCCTTATTTTAATATGCGTGGGCTAACTTCACGCTCAGAAAAAGTAAAGTGTTATAACTTTTGCAATATAAACACTAACAAAATTATTTATACATTTTTCAGAGGTACCTAAATAGTACTAAATCCATATATAAAAATTAATTTGAAAAACGCTTTATTTTAATATGCGTGGTGCTAACTTCACGCTCAGAAAAAGTAAAGTGTTATAACTTTTGCAATATAAACAATAACAAAATTATTTATACATTTTTGAGAGGAACCTAAATAGTACTAAATCCCTATATAAAAATTAATTTTAAAAACGCCTTATTTTAATATGCGTGGTGCTAATTTCACGCTCAGAAAAAGTAAAGTGTTGTAACTTTTGCAATATAAACACTAACAAAATTATTTATACATTTTTCAGAGGTACCTAAATAGTACTAAATCCCTATATAAAAATTAATTTGAAAAACGCCTTATTTTACTATGCGTGGGCTAACTTCACGCTCAGAAAATGTAAAGTGTTATAACTTTTGCAATATAAACAATAACAAAATTATTTATACATTTTTGAGAGGAACCTAAATAGTACTAAATCCCTATATAAAAATTAATTTGAAAACCGCTTTATCTTCATATGCGTGGTGCTAACTTCACGCTCAGAAAAAGTAAAGTGTTATAACTTTTGCAATATAAACAATAACAAAATTATTTATACATATTTGAGAGGTACCTAAATAGTACTAAATCCTTATATAAAAATTAATTTGAAAAACGCCTTATTTTAATATGCGTGGGCTAACTTCACACTCAGAAAAAGTAAAGTGTTATAACTTTTGCAATATAAACAATAACAAAATTATTTATACATTTTTGAGAGGTACCTAAATAGTACTAAAACCCTATATAAAAATTAATTTGAAAAACGCTTTATTTTAATATGCGTGGTGCTAACTTCACGCTCAGAAAAAGTAAAGTGTTATAACTTTTGCAATATAAACAATAACAAAATAATTTACACATTTTTGATAGGTACCTAAATAGTACTAAATCCATATATAAAAAATAATTTAAAAAACGCCTCATTTTAATATGCGTGGGCTAACTTTACGCTCAGAAAAAGTAAAGTGTTATAACTTTTGCAATATAAACAATAACAAAATTATTTATACATTTTTGAGAGGTACCTAAATAGTACTGAATCCCTATATAAAAATTCATTTGAAAAACGCCTTATTTTAATATGCGTGGGCTATCTTCACGCTCAGAAAAAGTAAAGTGTTATAACTTTTGCAATATAAACAATAACAAAATTATTTATACATTTTTGAGAGGTACCTAAATAGTACTAAATCCCTATATAAAAATTAATTTGAAAAACGCCTTATTTTAATATGCGTGGGCTAACTTCACGCTCAGAAAAAGTAAAGTGTTATAACTTTTGCAATATAAACAATAACAAAATTATTTATATATTTTTGAGAGGTACCTAAATAGTACTAAATCCCTATATAAAAATTAATTTGAAAAACGGCTAATTTTAATATGCGTGGGCTAACTTCACGCTCAGAAAAAGTAAAGTGTTATAACTTTTGCAATATAAACAATAACAAAATTAATTATACATTTTTGAGAGGTACCTAAATAGTACTAAATCCCTATATAAAAATTAATTTGAAAAACGCCTTATTTTAATATGCGTGGGCTAACTTCACGCTCAGAAAAAGTAAAGTGTTATAACTTTTGCAATATAAACAATAACAAAATTATTTATACATTTTTGAGAGGAACCTGAATAGTACTAAATCCATATATAAAAATTAATTTGAAAAACGCCTCATTTTAATATGCGTGGGCTAACTTCACGCTCAGAAAAAGTAAAGTGTTATAACTTTTGCAATATAAACAATAACAAAATTATTTACACATTTTTGAGAGGTACCTAAATAGTACTAAATCCCTATATAAAAATTAATTTGAAAAACGCTTTATTTTAATATGCGTGGTGCTAACTTCACGCTCAGAAAAAGTAAAGTGTTATAACTTTTGATATATAAAAAATAACAAAATTATTTATACATATTTGAGAGGTACCTAAATAGTACTAAATCCCTATATAAAAATTAATTTGAAAAACGCCTTATTTTAATATGCGTGGGCTAACGTCACGCTCAGAAAAAGTAAAGTGTTATAACTTTAGCAACATAAACAATATCAAAATTATTTACACATTTTTGAGAGGTACCTAAATATTACTAAATCCATATATAAAAATTAATTTGAAAAACGCCTCATTTTAATATGCGTGGGCTAACTTCACGCTCAGAAAATGTAAAGTGTTATAACTTTTGCAATATAAACAATAACAAAATTATTTATACATTTTTGAGAGGTACCTAAATAGTACTAAATCCCTATATAAATTTAATTTGAAAAACGCTTTATTTTAATATGCGTTGGCTAACTTCACGCTCAGAAAAAGTAAAGTGTTATAACTTTTGCAATATAAACAATAACAAAATTATTTATACAATTTTGAGAGGTACCTAAATAGTACTAAATCCCTATATAAAAATTAATTTGAAAAACGCCTTATTTTAATATGCGTGGGCTAACTTCACGCTCAGAAAAAGTAAAGTGTTATAACTTTTGCAATATAAACAATAACAAAATTATTTATACATTTTTGAGAGGTACCTAAATAGTACTGAATCCCTATATAAAAATTAATTTGAAAAACGCCTTATTTTAATATGCGTGGGCTAACTTCACGCTCAGAAAAAGTAAAGTGTTATAACTTTTGCAATATAAACAATAACAAAATTATTTATACATTTTTGAGAGGTACCTAAATAGTACTAAATCCCTATATAAAAATTAATTTGAAAAACGCCTTATTTTAATATGCGTGGGCTAACTTCACGCTCAGAAAAAGTAAAGTGTTATAACTTTTGCAATATAAACAATAACAAAATTATTTATACATTTTTGAGAGGAACCTAAATAGTACTAAATCCATATATAAAAATTAATTTGAAAACGCCTCATTTTAATATGCGTGGGCTAACTTCACGCTCAGAAAAAGTAAAGTGTTATAACTTTTGATATATAAAAAATAACAAAATTATTTATACATTTTTGAGAGGTACCTAAATAGTACTAAATCCCTATATAAAAATTAATTTGAAAAACGCCTTATTTTAATATGCGTGGGCTAACGTCACGCCCAGAAAAAGTAAAGTGTTATAACTTTTGCAATATAAACAATATCAAAATTATTTACACATTTTTGAGAGGTACCTAAATATTACTAAATCCATATATAAAAATTAATTTGAAAAACGCCTCATTTTAATATGCGTGGGCTAATTTCACGCTCAGAAAAAGTAAAGTGTTATAACTTTTGCAATATAAACAATAACAAAATTATTTATACATTTTTGAGAGGAACCTAAATAGTACTAAATCCATATATAAAAATTAATTTGAAAAACGTCTCATTTTAATATGCGTGGGCTAACTTCACGCTCAGAAAAAGTAAAGTGTTATAACTTTTGCAATATAAACAATATCAAAATTATTTACACATTTTTGAGAGGTACCTAAATAGTACTAAATCCATATATAAAAATTAATTTGAAAAATGCCTCATTTTAATATCCGTGGGCTAACTTCACGCTCAGAGAGAGTAACGTGTTATAACTTTTGCAATATAAACAATATCAAAATTATTTACACATTTTTGAGAGGTACCTAAATAGTACTAAATCCATATATAAAAATTAATTTAAAAAACGCTCCTTTTAATATGCGTGGACTAAATTCACGCTCAGAAAAAGTAAAGTGTTATAACTTTTGCAATATAAACAATAACAAAATTATTTATACATTTTTGAGAGGAACCTAAATAGTACTAAATCCATATATAAAAATTAATTTGAAAAACGCCTCATTTTAATATGCGTGGGCTAACTTCACGCTCAGAAAAAGTAAAGTGTTATAACTTTTGCAATATAAACAATATCAAAATTATTTATACATTTTTGAGAGGTACCTAAATAGTACTAAATCCATATATAAAAATTAATTTAAAAAACGCTCCTTTTAATATGCGTGGACTAAATTCACGCTCAGAAAAAGTAAAGTGTTATAACTTTTGCAATATAAACAATAACAAAATTATTTATACATTTTTGAGAGGAACCTAAATAGTACTAAATCCATATATAAAAATTAATTTGAAAACGCCTCATTTTAATATGCGTGGGCTAACTTCACGCTCAGAAAAAGTAAAGTGTTATAACTTTTGATATATAAAAAATAACAAAATTATTTATACATTTTTGAGAGGTACCTAAATAGTACTAAATCCCTATATAAAAATTAATTTGAAAAACGCCTTATTTTAATATGCGTGGGCTAACGTCACGCCCAGAAAAAGTAAAGTGTTATAACTTTTGCAATATAAACAATATCAAAATTATTTACACATTTTTGAGAGGTACCTAAATATTACTAAATCCATATATAAAAATTAATTTGAAAAACGCCTCATTTTAATATGCGTGGGCTAATTTCACGCTCAGAAAAAGTAAAGTGTTATAACTTTTGCAATATAAACAATAACAAAATTATTTATACATTTTTGAGAGGAACCTAAATAGTACTAAATCCATATATAAAAATTAATTTGAAAACGCCTCATTTTAATATGCGTGGGCTAACTTCACGCTCAGAAAAAGTAAAGTGTTATAACTTTTGATATATAAAAAATAACAAAATTATTTATACATTTTTGAGAGGTACCTAAATAGTACTAAATCCCTATATAAAAATTAATTTGAAAAACGCCTTATTTTAATATGCGTGGGCTAACGTCACGCCCAGAAAAAGTAAAGTGTTATAACTTTTGCAATATAAACAATATCAAAATTATTTACACATTTTTGAGAGGTACCTAAATATTACTAAATCCATATATAAAAATTAATTTGAAAAACGCCTCATTTTAATATGCGTGGGCTAATTTCACGCTCAGAAAAAGTAAAGTGTTATAACTTTTGCAATATAAACAATAACAAAATTATTTATACATTTTTGAGAGGAACCTAAATAGTACTAAATCCATATATAAAAATTAATTTGAAAACGCCTCATTTTAATATGCGTGGGCTAACTTCACGCTCAGAAAAAGTAAAGTGTTATAACTTTTGATATATAAAAAATAACAAAATTATTTATACATTTTTGAGAGGTACCTAAATAGTACTAAATCCCTATATAAAAATTAATTTGAAAAACGCCTTATTTTAATATGCGTGGGCTAACGTCACGCCCAGAAAAAGTAAAGTGTTATAACTTTTGCAATATAAACAATATCAAAATTATTTACACATTTTTGAGAGGTACCTAAATATTACTAAATCCATATATAAAAATTAATTTGAAAAACGCCTCATTTTAATATGCGTGGGCTAATTTCACGCTCAGAAAAAGTAAAGTGTTATAACTTTTGCAATATAAACAATAACAAAATTATTTATACATTTTTGAGAGGAACCTAAATAGTACTAAATCCATATATAAAAATTAATTTGAAAAACGTCTCATTTTAATATGCGTGGGCTAACTTCACGCTCAGAAAAAGTAAAGTGTTATAACTTTTGCAATATAAACAATATCAAAATTATTTACAAATTTTTGAGAGGTACCTAAATAGTACTAAATCCATATATAAAAATTAATTTGAAAAATGCCTCATTTTAATATCCGTGGGCTAACTTCACGCTCAGAGAGAGTAACGTGTTATAACTTTTGCAATATAAACAATATCAAAATTATTTACACATTTTTGAGAGGTACCTAAATAGTACTAAATCCATATATAAAAATTAATTTAAAAAACGCTCCTTTTAATATGCGTGGACTAAATTCACGCTCAGAAAAAGTAAAGTGTTATAACTTTTGCAATATAAACAATAACAAAATTATTTATACATTTTTGAGAGGAACCTAAATAGTACTAAATCCATATATAAAAATTAATTTGAAAAACGCCTCATTTTAATATGCGTGGGCTAACTTCACGCTCAGAAAAAGTAAAGTGTTATAACTTTTGCAATATAAACAATATCAAAATTATTTACACATTTTTGAGAGGTACCTAAATAGTACTAAATCCTTATATAAAAATTAATTTGAAAAACGACTTATTTTAATATGCGTGGGCTAACTTCACGCTCAGAAAAAGTAAAGTGTTATAACTTTTGCAATATAAACAACAAAATTATTTACACATTTTTGAGAGGTACCTAAATAGTACTAAATCCATATATAAAAATTAATTTGAAAAACGCTTTATTTTAATATGCGTGGTGCTAACTTCACGCTCAGAAAAAGTAAAGTGTTGTAACTTTTGCAATATAAACACTAACAAAATTATTTATACATATTTCAGAGGTACCTAAATAGTACTAAATCCCTATATAAAAATTAATTTGAAAAACGCCTTATTTTACTATGCGTGGGCTAACTTCACGCTCAGAAAATGTAAAGTGTTATAACTTTTGCAATATAAACAATAACAAAATTATTTATACATTTTTGAGAGGAACCTAAATAGTACTAAATCCCTATATAAAAATTAATTTGAAAACCGCTTTATCTTCATATGCGTGGTGCTAACTTCACGCTCAGAAAAAGTAAAGTGTTATAACTTTTGCAATATAAACAATAACAAAATTATTTATACATATTTGAGAGGTACCTAGATAGTACTAAATCCTTATATAAAAATTAATTTGAAAAACGCCTTATTTTAATATGCGTGGGCTAACTTCACACTCAGAAAAAGTAAAGTGTTATAACTTTTGCAATATAAACAATAACAAAATTATTTATACATTTTTGAGAGGTACCTAAATAGTACTAAAACCCTATATAAAAATTAATTTGAAAAACGCTTTATTTTAATATGCGTGGTGCTAACTTCACGCTCAGAAAAAGTAAAGTGTTATAACTTTTGCAATATAAACAATAACAAAATAATTTACACATTTTTGAGAGGTACCTAAATAGTACTAAATCCATATATAAAAAATAATTTAAAAAACGCCTCATTTTAATATGCGTGGGCTAACTTCACGCTCAGAAAAAGTAAAGTGTTATAACTTTTGCAATATAAACAATAACAAAATTATTTATACATTTTTGAGAGGTACCTAAATAGTACTGAATCCCTATATAAAAATTCATTTGAAAAACGCCTTATTTTAATATGCGTGGGCTATCTTCACGCTCAGAAAAAGTAAAGTGTTATAACTTTTGCAATATAAACAATAACAAAATTATTTATACATTTTTGAGAGGTACCTAAATAGTACTAAATCCCTATATAAAAATTAATTTGAAAAACGCCTTATTTTAATATGCGTGGGCTAACTTCACGCTCAGAAAAAGTAAAGTGTTATAACTTTTGCAATATAAACAATAACAAAATTATTTATACATTTTTGAGAGGTACCTAAATAGTACTAAATCCCTATATAAAAATTAATTTGAAAAACGCCTTATTTTAATATGCGTGGGCTAACTTCACGCTCAGAAAAAGTAAAGTGTTATAACTTTTGCAATATAAACAATAACAAAATTATTTATACATTTTTGAGAGGTACCTAAATAGTACTGAATCCCTATATAAAAATTCATTTGAAAAACGCCTTATTTTAATATGCGTGGGCTATCTTCACGCTCAGAAAAAGTAAAGTGTTATAACTTTTGCAATATAAACAATAACAAAATTATTTATACATTTTTGAGAGGTACCTAAATAGTACTAAATCCCTATATAAAAATTAATTTGAAAAACGCCTTATTTTAATATGCGTGGGCTAACTTCACGCTCAGAAAAAGTAAAGTGTTATAACTTTTGCAATATAAACAATAACAAAATTATTTATATATTTTTGAGAGGTACCTAAATAGTACTAAATCCCTATATAAAAATTAATTTGAAAAACGGCTAATTTTAATATGCGTGGGCTAACTTCACGCTCAGAAAAAGTAAAGTGTTATAACTTTTGCAATATAAACAATAACAAAATTATTTATACATTTTTGAGACGTACCTAAATAGTACTAAATCCCTATATAAAAATTCATTTGAAAAACGCCTTATTTTAATATGCGTGGGCTATCTTCACGCTCAGAAAAAGTAAAGTGTTATAACTTTTGCAATATAAACAATAACAAAATTATGTATACATTTTTGAGAGGTACCTAAATAGTACTAAATCCCTATATAAAAATTAATTTGAAAAACGCCTTATTTTATTATGCGTGGGCTAACTTCACGCTCAGAAAAAGTAAAGTGTTATAACTTTTGCAATATAAACAATAACAAAATTATTTATACATTTTTGAGAGGTACCTAAATAGTACTGAATCCCTATATAAAAATTCATTTGAAAAACGCCTTATTTTAATATGCGTGGGCTATCTTCACGCTCAGAAAAAGTAAAGTGTTATAACTTTTGCAATATAAACAATAACAAAATTATTTATACATTTTTGAGAGGTACCTAAATAGTACTAAATCCCTATATAAAAATTCATTTGAAAAACGCCTTATTTTAATATGCGTGGGCTATCTTCACGCTCAGAAAAAGTAAAGTGTTATAACTTTTGCAATATAAACAATAACAAAATTATTTATACATTTTTGAGAGGTACCTAAATAGTACTAAATCCCTATATAAAAATTAATTTGAAAAACGCCTTATTTTAATATGCGTGGGCTAACTTCACGCTCAGAAAAAGTAAAGTGTTATAACTTTTGCAATATAAACAATAACAAAATTATTTATACATTTTTGAGAGGTACCTAAATAGTACTAAATCCCTATATAAAAATTAATTTGAAAAACGCCTTATTTTAATATGCGTGGGCTAACTTCACGCTCAGAAAAAGTAAAGTGTTATAACTTTTGCAATATAAACAATAACAAAATTATTTATACATTTTTGAGAGGTACCTAAATAGTACTGAATCCCTATATAAAAATTCATTTGAAAAACGCCTTATTTTAATATGCGTGGGCTATCTTCACGCTCAGAAAAAGTAAAGTGTTATAACTTTTGCAATATAAACAATAACAAAATTATTTATACATTTTTGAGAGGTACCTAAATAGTACTAAATCCCTATATAAAAATTAATTTGAAAAACGCCTTATTTTAATATGCGTGGGCTAACTTCACGCTCAGAAAAAGTAAAGTGTTATAACTTTTGCAATATAAACAATAACAAAATTATTTATATATTTTTGAGAGGTACCTAAATAGTACTAAATCCCTATATAAAAATTAATTTGAAAAACGGCTAATTTTAATATGCGTGGGCTAACTTCACGCTCAGAAAAAGTAAAGTGTTATAACTTTTGCAATATAAACAATAACAAAATTATTTATACATTTTTGAGAGGTACCTAAATAGTACTGAATCCCTATATAAAAATTCATTTGAAAAACGCCTTATTTTAATATGCGTGGGCTATCTTCACGCTCAGAAAAAGTAAAGTGTTATAACTTTTGCAATATAAACAATAACAAAATTATTTATACATTTTTGAGAGGTACCTAAATAGTACTAAATCCCTATATAAAAATTAATTTGAAAAACGCCTTATTTTAATATGCGTGGGCTAACTTCACGCTCAGAAAAAGTAAAGTGTTATAACTTTTGCAATATAAACAATAACAAAATTATTTATACATTTTTGAGAGGTACCTAAATAGTACTGAATCCCTATATAAAAATTCATTTGAAAAACGCCTTATTTTAATATGCGTGGGCTATCTTCACGCTCAGAAAAAGTAAAGTGTTATAACTTTTGCAATATAAACAATAACAAAATTATTTATACATTTTTGAGAGGTACCTAAATAGTACTAAATCCCTATATAAAAATTAATTTGAAAAACGCCTTATTTTAATATGCGTGGGCTAACTTCACGCTCAGAAAAAGTAAAGTGTTATAACTTTTGCAATATAAACAATAACAAAATTATTTATATATTTTTGAGAGGTACCTAAATAGTACTAAATCCCTATATAAAAATTAATTTGAAAAACGGCTAATTTTAATATGCGTGGGCTAACTTCACGCTCAGAAAAAGTAAAGTGTTATAACTTTTGCAATATAAACAATAACAAAATTATTTATACATTTTTGAGAGGTACCTAAATAGTACTGAATCCCTATATAAAAATTCATTTGAAAAACGCCTTATTTTAATATGCGTGGGCTATCTTCACGCTCAGAAAAAGTAAAGTGTTATAACTTTTGCAATATAAACAATAACAAAATTATTTATACATTTTTGAGAGGTACCTAAATAGTACTAAATCCCTATATAAAAATTAATTTGAAAAACGCCTTATTTTAATATGCGTGGGCTAACTTCACGCTCAGAAAAAGTAAAGTGTTATAACTTTTGCAATATAAACAATAACAAAATTATTTATACATTTTTGAGAGGTACCTAAATAATACTGAATCCCTATATAAAAATTCATTTGAAAAACGCCTTATTTTAATATGCGTGGGCTATCTTCACGCTCAGAAAAAGTAAAGTGTTATAACTTTTGCAATATAAACAATAACAAAATTATTTATACATTTTTGAGAGGTACCTAAATAGTACTAAATCCCTATATAAAAATTCATTTGAAAAACGCCTTATTTTAATATGCGTGGGCTATCTTCACGCTCAGAAAAAGTAAAGTGTTATAACTTTTGCAATATAAACAATAACAAAATTATTTATACATTTTTGAGAGGTACCTAAATAGTACTAAATCCCTATATAAAAATTAATTTGAAAAACGCCTTATTTTAATATGCGTGGGCTAACTTCACGCTCAGAAAAAGTAAAGTGTTATAACTTTTGCAATATAAACAATAACAAAATTATTTATACATTTTTGAGAGGTACCTAAATAGTACTAAATCCCTATATAAAAATTAATTTCAAAAACGCCTTATTTTAATATGCGTGGGCTAACTTCACGCTCAGAAAAAGTAAAGTGTTATAACTTTTGCAATATAAACAATAACAAAATTATTTATACATTTTTGAGAGGTACCTAAATAGTACTGAATCCCTATATAAAAATTCATTTGAAAAACGCCTTATTTTAATATGCGTGGGCTATCTTCACGCTCAGAAAAAGTAAAGTGTTATAACTTTTGCAATATAAACAATAACAAAATTATTTATACATTTTTGAGAGGTACCTAAATAGTACTAAATCCCTATATAAAAATTAATTTGAAAAACGCCTTATTTTAATATGCGTGGGCTAACTTCACGCTCAGAAAAAGTAAAGTGTTATAACTTTTGCAATATAAACAATAACAAAATTATTTATATATTTTTGAGAGGTACCTAAATAGTACTAAATCCCTATATAAAAATTAATTTGAAAAACGGCTAATTTTAATATGCGTGGGCTAACTTCACGCTCAGAAAAAGTAAAGTGTTATAACTTTTGCAATATAAACAATAACAAAATTATTTATATATTTTTGAGAGGTACCTAAATAGTACTGAATCCCTATATAAAAATTCATTTGAAAAACGCCTTATTTTAATATGCGTGGGCTATCTTCACGCTCAGAAAAAGTAAAGTGTTATAACTTTTGCAATATAAACAATAACAAAATTATTTATACATTTTTGAGAGGTACCTAAATAGTACTAAATCCCTATATAAAAATTAATTTGAAAAACGCCTTATTTTAATATGCGTGGGCTAACTTCACGCTCAGAAAAAGTAAAGTGTTATAACTTTTGCAATATAAACAATAACAAAATTATTTATACATTTTTGAGAGGTACCTAAATAGTACTGAATCCCTATATAAAAATTCATTTGAAAAACGCCTTATTTTAATATGCGTGGGCTATCTTCACGCTCAGAAAAAGTAAAGTGTTATAACTTTTGCAATATAAACAATAACAAAATTATTTATACATTTTTGAGAGGTACCTAAATAGTACTAAATCCCTATATAAAAATTCATTTGAAAAACGCCTTATTTTAATATGCGTGGGCTATCTTCACGCTCAGAAAAAGTAAAGTGTTATAACTTTTGCAATATAAACAATAACAAAATTATTTATACATTTTTGAGAGGTACCTAAATAGTACTAAATCCCTATATAAAAATTAATTTGAAAAACGCCTTATTTTAATATGCGTGGGCTAACTTCACGCTCAGAAAAAGTAAAGTGTTATAACTTTTGCAATATAAACAATAACAAAATTATTTATACATTTTTGAGAGGTACCTAAATAGTACTAAATCCCTATATAAAAATTAATTTGAAAAACGCCTTATTTTAATATGCGTGGGCTAACTTCACGCTCAGAAAAAGTAAAGTGTTATAACTTTTGCAATATAAACAATAACAAAATTATTTATACATTTTTGAGAGGTACCTAAATAGTACTAAATCCCTATATAAAAATTAATTTGAAAAACGCCTTATTTTAATATGCGTGGGCTAACTTCACGCTCAGAAAAAGTAAAGTGTTATAACTTTTGCAATATAAACAATAACAAAATTATTTATACATTTTTGAGAGGTACCTAAATAGTACTAAATCCCTATATAAAAATTAATTTGAAAAACGCCTTATTTTAATATGCGTGGGCTAACTTCACGCTCAGAAAAAGTAAAGTGTTATAACTTTTGCAATATAAACAATAACAAAATTATTTATACATTTTTGAGAGGTACCTAAATAGTACTGAATCCCTATATAAAAATTCATTTGAAAAACGCCTTATTTTAATATGCGTGGGCTATCTTCACGCTCAGAAAAAGTAAAGTGTTATAACTTTTGCAATATAAACAATAACAAAATTATTTATACATTTTTGAGAGGTACCTAAATAGTACTAAATCCCTATATAAAAATTAATTTGAAAAACGCCTTATTTTAATATGCGTGGGCTAACTTCACGCTCAGAAAAAGTAAAGTGTTATAACTTTTGCAATATAAACAATAACAAAATTATTTATATATTTTTGAGAGGTACCTAAATAGTACTAAATCCCTATATAAAAATTAATTTGAAAAACGGCTAATTTTAATATGCGTGGGCTAACTTCACGCTCAGAAAAAGTAAAGTGTTATAACTTTTGCAATATAAACAATAACAAAATTATTTATACATTTTTGAGAGGTACCTAAATAGTACTAAATCCCTATATAAAAATTAATTTGAAAAACGCCTTATTTTAATATGCGTGGGCTAACTTCACGCTCAGAAAAAGTAAAGTGTTATAACTTTTGCAATATAAACAATAACAAAATTATTTATACATTTTTGAGAGGAACCTGAATAGTACTAAATCCATATATAAAAATTAATTTGAAAAACGCCTCATTTTAATATGCGTGGGCTAACTTCACGCTCAGAAAAAGTAAAGTGTTATAACTTTTGCAATATAAACAATAACAAAATTATTTACACATTTTTGAGAGGTACCTAAATAGTACTAAATCCCTATATAAAAATTAATTTGAAAAACGCTTTATTTTAATATGCGTGGTGCTAACTTCACGCTCAGAAAAAGTAAAGTGTTATAACTTTTGATATATAAAAAATAACAAAATTATTTATACATTTTTGAGAGGTACCTAAATAGTACTAAATCCCTATATAAAAATTAATTTGAAAAACGCCTTATTTTAATATGCGTGGGCTAACGTCACGCTCAGAAAAAGTAAAGTGTTATAACTTTTGCAATATAAACAATATCAAAATTATTTACACATTTTTGAGAGGTACCTAAATATTACTAAATCCATATATAAAAATTAATTTGAAAAACGCCTCATTTTAATATGCGTGGGCTAACTTCACGCTCAGAAAAAGTAAAGTGTTATAACTTTTGCAATATAAACAATATCAAAATTATTTACACATTTTTGAGAGGTACCTAAATAGTACTAAATCCATATATAAAAATTAATTTAAAAAACGCTCCTTTTAATAAGCGTGGACTAACTTCTCGCTCAGAAAAAGTAAAGTGTTATAACTTTTGCAATATAAACAATAACAAAATTATTTATACGTTTTTGAGAGGAACCTAAATAGTACTAAATCCATTAAAAAAATTAATTTGAAAAACGCCTCATTTTAATATGCGTGGGCTAACTTCACGCTCAGAAAAAGTAAAGTGTTATAACTTTTGCAATATAAACAATAACAAAATTATTTATACATTTTTGAGAGGTACATAAATAGTACTGAATCCCTATATAAAAATTAATTTGAAAAACGCCTTATTTTAATATGCGTGGGCTAACTTCACGCTCAGAAATATTAAAGTGTTATAACTTTTGCAATATAAACAATAACAAAATTATTTATACATTTTTGAGAGGTACCTAAATAGTACTAAATCCTTATATAAAAATTAATTTGAAAAACGCCTTATTTTAATATGCGTGGGCTAACTTCACACTCAGAAAAAGTAAAGTGTTATAACTTTTGCAATATAAACAATAACAAAATTATTTATACATTTTTGAGAGGTACCTAAATAGTACTAAAACCCTATATAAAAATTAATTTGAAAAACGCTTTATTTTAATATGCGTGGTGATAACTTCACGCTCAGAAAAAGTAAAGTGTTATAACTTTTGCAATATAAACAATAACAAAATAATTTACACATTTTTGAGAGGTACGTAAATAGTACTAAATCCATATATAAAAAATAATTTAAAAACGCCTCATTTTAATATGCGTGGGCTAACTTCACGCTCAGAAAAAGTAAAGTGTTATAACTTTTGCAATATAAACAATAACAAAATTATTTATACATTTTTGAGAGGTACCTAAATAGTACTGAATCCCTATATAAAAATTCATTTGAAAAACGCCTTATTTTAATATGCGTGGGCTATCTTCACGCTCAGAAAAAGTAAAGTGTTATAACTTTTGCAATATAAACACTAACAAAATTATTTATACATTTTTGAGAGGTACCTAAATAGTACTAAATCCCTATATAAAAATTAATTTGAAAAACACCTTATTTTAATATGCGTGGGCTAACTTCACGCTCAGAAAAAGTAAAGTGTTATAACTTTTGCAATATAAACAATAACAAAATTATTTATATATTTTTGAGAGGTACCTAAATAGTACTAAATCCCTATATAAAAATTAATTTGAAAAACGCCTTATTTTAATATGCGTGGGCTATCTTCACGCTCAGAAAAAGTAAAGTGTTATAACTTTTGCAATATAAACAATAACAAAATTATTTATACATTTTTGAGAGATACCTAAATAGTACTAAATCCCTATATAAAAATTAATTTGAAAAACGCCTTATTTTAATATGCGTGGGCTAACTTCACGCTCAGAAAAAGTAAAGTGTTATAACTTTTGCAATATAAACAATAACAAAATTATTTATATATTTTTGAGAGGTACCTAAATAGTACTAAATCCCTATATAAAAATTAATTTGAAAAACAGCTAATTTTAATATGCGTGGGCTAACTTCACGCTCAGAAAAAGTAAAGTGTTATAACTTTTGCAATATAAACAATAACAAAATTATTTATACATTTTTGAGAGGTACCTAAATAGTACTAAATCCCTATATAAAAATTAATTTGAAAAACGCCTTATTTTAATATGCGTGGGCTAACTTCACGCTCAGAAAAAGTAAAGTGTTATAACTTTTGCAATATAAACAATAACAAAATTATTTATACATTTTTGAGAGGAACCTGAATAGTACTAAATCCATATATAAAAATTAATTTGAAAAACGCCTCATTTTAATATGCGTGGGCTAACTTCACGCTCAGAAAAAGTAAAGTGTTATAACTTTTGCAATATAAACAATAACAAAATTATTTACACATTTTTGAGAGGTACCTAAATAGTACTAAATCCCTATATAAAAATTAATTTGAAAAACGCTTTATTTTAATATGCGTGGTGCTAACTTCACGCTCAGAAAAAGTAAAGTGTTATAACTTTTGATATATAAAAAATAACAAAATTATTTATACATTTTTGAGAGGTACCTAAATAGTACTAAATCCCTATATAAAAATTAATTTGAAAAACGCCTTATTTTAATATGCGTGGGCTAACGTCACGCTCAGAAAAAGTAAAGTGTTATAACTTTTGCAATATAAACAATATCAAAATTATTTACACATTTTTGAGAGGTACCTAAATATTACTAAATCCATATATAAAAATTAATTTGAAAAACGCCTCATTTTAATATGCGTGGGCTAACTTCACGCTCAGAAAAAGTAAAGTGTTATAACTTTTGCAATATAAACAATATCAAAATTATTTACACATTTTTGAGAGGTACCTAAATAGTACTAAATCCATATATAAAAATTAATTTAAAAAACGCTCCTTTTAATAAGCGTGGACTAACTTCTCGCTCAGAAAAAGTAAAGTGTTATAACTTTTGCAATATAAACAATAACAAAATTATTTATACGTTTTTGAGAGGAACCTAAATAGTACTAAATCCATTAAAAAAATTAATTTGAAAAACGCCTCATTTTAATATGCGTGGGCTAACTTCACGCTCAGAAAAAGTAAAGTGTTATAACTTTTGCAATATAAACAATAACAAAATTATTTATACATTTTTGAGAGGTACATAAATAGTACTGAATCCCTATATAAAAATTAATTTGAAAAACGCCTTATTTTAATATGCGTGGGCTAACTTCACGCTCAGAAATATTAAAGTGTTATAACTTTTGCAATATAAACAATAACAAAATTATTTATACATTTTTGAGAGGTACCTAAATAGTACTAAATCCTTATATAAAAATTAATTTGAAAAACGCCTTATTTTAATATGCGTGGGCTAACTTCACACTCAGAAAAAGTAAAGTGTTATAACTTTTGCAATATAAACAATAACAAAATTATTTATACATTTTTGAGAGGTACCTAAATAGTACTAAAACCCTATATAAAAATTAATTTGAAAAACGCTTTATTTTAATATGCGTGGTGATAACTTCACGCTCAGAAAAAGTAAAGTGTTATAACTTTTGCAATATAAACAATAACAAAATAATTTACACATTTTTGAGAGGTACGTAAATAGTACTAAATCCATATATAAAAAATAATTTAAAAACGCCTCATTTTAATATGCGTGGGCTAACTTCACGCTCAGAAAAAGTAAAGTGTTATAACTTTTGCAATATAAACAATAACAAAATTATTTATACATTTTTGAGAGGTACCTAAATAGTACTGAATCCCTATATAAAAATTCATTTGAAAAACGCCTTATTTTAATATGCGTGGGCTATCTTCACGCTCAGAAAAAGTAAAGTGTTATAACTTTTGCAATATAAACACTAACAAAATTATTTATACATTTTTGAGAGGTACCTAAATAGTACTAAATCCCTATATAAAAATTAATTTGAAAAACACCTTATTTTAATATGCGTGGGCTAACTTCACGCTCAGAAAAAGTAAAGTGTTATAACTTTTGCAATATAAACAATAACAAAATTATTTATATATTTTTGAGAGGTACCTAAATAGTACTAAATCCCTATATAAAAATTAATTTGAAAAACGCCTTATTTTAATATGCGTGGGCTAACTTCACGCTCAGAAAAAGTAAAGTGTTATAACTTTTGCAATATAAACAATAACAAAATTATTTATATATTTTTGAGAGGTACATAAATAGTACTGAATCCCTATATAAAAATTAATTTGAAAAACGCCTTATTTTAATATGCGTGGGCTAACTTCACGCTCAGAAAAAGTAAAGTGTTATAACTTTTGCAATATAAACAATAACAAAATTATTTATACATTTTTGAGAGGTACCTAAATAGTACTAAATCCCTATATAAAAATTAATTTGAAAAACGCCTCATTTTAATATGCGTGGGCTAACTTCACGCTCAGAAAAAGTAAAGTGTTATAACTTTTGCAATATAAACAATAACAAAATTATTTATACATTTTTGAGAGGTACCTAAATAGTACTGAATCCCTATATAAAAATTAATTTGAAAAACGCCTTATTTTAATATGCGTGGGCTAACTTCACGCTCAGAAAAAGTAAAGTGTTATAACTTTTGCAATATAAACAATAACAAAATTATTTATACATTTTTGAGAGGTACCTAAATAGTACTAAATCCCTATATAAAAATTAATTTGAAAAACGCCTTATTTTAATATGCGTGGGCTACCTTCACGCTCAGATAAAGTAAAGTGTTATAACTTTTGCAATATAAACAATAACAAAATTATTTATATATTTTTGAGAGGTACCTAAATAGTACTAAATCCCTATATAAAAATTAATTTGAAAAACGCCTTATTTTAATATGCGTGGGCTAACTTCACGCTCAGAAAAAGTAAAGTGTTATAACTTTTGCAATATAAACAATAACAAAATTATTTATACATTTTTGGGAGGTACATAAATAGTACTGAATCCCTATATAAAAATTAATTTGAAAAACGCCTTATTTTAATATGCGTGGGCTAACTTCACGCTCAGAAAAAGTAAAGTGTTATAACTTTTGCAATATAAACAACAACAAAATTATTTATACATTTTTGAGAGGTACCTAAATAGTACTAAATCCTTATATAAAAATTAATTTGAAAAACGCCTTATTTTAATATGCGTGGGCTAACTTCACACTCAGAAAAAGTAAAGTGTTATAACTTTTGCAATATAAACAATAACAAAATTATTTATATATTTTTGAGAGGTACCTAAATAGTACTAAAACCCTATACAAAAATTAATTTGAAAAACGCTTTATTTTAATATGCGTGGTGCTAACTTCACGCTCAGAAAAAGTAAAGTGTTATAACTTTTGCAATATAAACAATAACAAAATAATTTACACATTTTTGAGAGGTACGTAAATAGTACTAAATCCATATATAAAAAATAATTTAAAAAACGCCTCATTTTAATATGCGTGGGCTAACTTCACGCTCAGAAAAAGTAAAGTGTTATAACTTTTGCAATATAAACAATAACAAAATTATTTATACATTTTTGAGAGGTACCTAAATAGTACTGAATCCCTATATAAAAATTCATTTGAAAAACGCCTTATTTTAATATGCGTGGGCTATCTTCACGCTCAGAAAAAGTAAAGTGTTATAACTTTTGCAATATAAACACTAACAAAATTATTTATACATTTTTGAGAGGTACCTAAATAGTACTAAATCCCTATATAAAAATTAATTTGAAAAACGCCTTATTTTAATATGCGTGGGCTAACTTCACGCTCAGAAAAAGTAAAGTGTTATAACTTTTGCAATATAAACAATAACAAAATTATTTATATATTTTTGAGAGGTACCTAAATAGTACTAAATCCCGATATAAAAATTAATTTGAAAAACGCCTTATTTTAATATGCGTGGGCTAACTTCACGCTCAGAAAAAGTAAAGTGTTATAACTTTTGCAATATAAACAATAACAAAATTATTTATACAATTTTTGAGAGGTACATAAATAGTACTGAATCCCTATATAAAAATTAATTTGAAAAACGCCTTATTTTAATATGCGTGGGCTAACTTCACGCTCAGAAAAAGTAAAGTGTTATAACTTTTGCAATATAAACAATAACAAAATTATTTATACATTTTTGAGAGGTACCTAAATAGTACTAAATCCCTATATAAAAATTAATTTGAAAAACGCCTCATTTTAATATGCGTGGGCTAACTTCACGCTCAGAAAAAGTAAAGTGTTATAACTTTTGCAATATAAACAATAACAAAATTATTTATACATTTTTGAGAGGTACCTAAATAGTACTGACTCCCTATATAAAAATTAATTTGAAAAACGCCTTATTTTAATATGCGTGGGCTAACTTCACGCTCAGAAAAAGTAAAGTGTTATAACTTTTGCAATATAAACAATAACAAAATTATTTATACATTTTTGAGAGGTACCTAAATAGTACTGAATCCCTATATAAAAATTCATTTGAAAAACGCCTTATTTTAATATGCGTGGGCTATCTTCACGCTCAGAAAAAGTAAAGTGTTATAACTTTTGCAATATAAACAATAACAAAATTATTTATACATTTTTGAGAGGTACCTAAATAGTACTAAATCCCTATATAAAAATTAATTTGAAAAACGCCTTATTTTAATATGCGTGGGCTAACTTCACGCTCAGAAAAAGTAAAGTGTTATAACTTTTGCAATATAAACAATAACAAAATTATTTATACATTTTTGAGAGGTACCTAAATAGTACTAAATCCATATATAAAAATTAATTTGAAAAACGCCTCATTTTAATATCCGTGGGCTAACTTCACGCTCAGAAAGAGTAACGTGTTATAACTTTTGATATATAAAAAATAACAAAATTATTTATACATTTTTGAGAGGTACCTAAATAGTACTAAATCCCTATATAAAAATTAATTTGAAAAACGCCTTATTTTAATATGCGTGGGCTAACGTCACGCTCAGAAAAAGTAAAGTGTTATAACTTTTGCAATATAAACAATATCAAAATTATTTACACATTTTTGAGAGGTACCTAAATATTACTAAATCCATATATAAAAATTAATTTGAAAAACGCCTCATTTTAATATGCGTGGGCTAATTTCACGCTCAGAAAAAGTAAAGTGTTATAACTTTTGCAATATAAACAATAACAAAATTATTTATACATTTTTGAGAGGAACCTAAATAGTACTAAATCCATATATAAAAATTAATTTGAAAAACGCCTCATTTTAATATGCGTGGGCTAACTTCACGCTCAGAAAAAGTAAAGTGTTATAACTTTTGCAATATAAACAATATCAAAATTATTTACACATTTTTGAAAGGTACCTAAATAGTACTAAATCCATATATAAAAATTAATTTGAAAAACGCCTCATTTTAATATCCGTGGGCTAACTTCACGCTCAGAAAAAGTAAAGTGTTATAACTTTTGCAATATAAACAATAACAAAGTTATTTATACATATTTGAGAGGTACCTAAATAGTACTAAATCCTTATATAAAAATTAATTTGAAAAACGCCTTATTTTAATATGCGTGGGCTAACTTCACACTCAGAAAAAGTAAAGTGTTATAACTTTTGCAATATAAACAATAACAAAATTATTTATACATTTTTGAGAGGAACCTAAATAGTACTAAATCCATATATAAAAATTAATTTGAAAAACGCCTTATTTTAATATGCGTGGGCTAACTTCACGCTCAGAAAAAGTAAAGTGTTATAACTTTTGCAATATAAACAATATCAAAATTATTTACACATTTTTCAAAGGTACCTAAATAGTACTAAATCCATATATAAAAATTAATTTGAAAAACGCCTCATTTTAATATCCGTGGGCTAACTTCACGCTCAGAAAGAGTAACGTGTTATAACTTTTGCAATATAAACAATATCAAAATTATTTACACATTTTTGAGAGGTACCTAAATAGTACTAAATCCATATATAAAAATTAATTTAAAAAACGCTCCTTTTAATATGCGTGGACTAACTTCACGCTCAGAAAAAGTAAAATGTTATAACTTTTGCAATATAAACAATAACAAAATTATTTATACATTTTTGAGAGGAACCTAAATAGTACTGAATCCCTATATAAAAATTAATTTGAAAACCGCTTTATCTTCATATGCGTGGTGCTAACTTCACGCTCAGAAATAGTAAAGTGTTATAACTTTTGCAATATAAACAATAACAAAATTATTTATACATTTTTGAGAGGTACCTAAATAGTACTAAAACCCTATATAAAAATTAATTTGAAAAACGCTTTATTTTAATATACGTGGTGCTAACTTCACGCTCAGAAAAAGTAAAGTGTTATAACTTTTGCAATATAAACAATAACAAAATAATTTACAAATTTTTGAGAGGTACCTAAATAGTACTAAATCCATATATAAAAAATAATTTAAAAAACGCCTCATTTTAATATGCGTGGGCTAACTTCACGCTCAGAAAAAGTAAAGTGTTATAACTTTTGCAATATAAACAATAACAAAATTATTTATACATTTTTGAGAGGTACCTAAATAGTACTGAATCCCTATATAAAAATTCATTTGAAAAACGCCTTATTTTAATATGCGTGGGCTATCTTCACGCTCAGAAAAAGTAAAGTGTTATAACTTTTGCAATATAAACAATAACAAAATTATTTATACATTTTTGAGAGGTACCTAAATAGTACTAAATCCCTATATAAAAATTAATTTGAAAAACGCCTTATTTTAATATGCGTGGGCTAACTTCACGCTCAGAAAAAGTAAAGTGTTATAACTTTTGCAATATAAACAATAACAAAATTATTTATACATTTTTGAGAGGTACATAAATAGTACTGAATCCCTATATAAAAATTAATTTGAAAAACGCCTTATTTTAGTATGCGTGGGCTAACTTCACGCTCAGAAAAAGTAAAGTGTTATAACTTTTGCAATATAAACAATAACAAAATTATTTATACATTTTTGAGAGGTACATAAATAGTACTGAATCCCTATATAAAAATTAATTTGAAAAACGCCTTATTTTAATATGCGTGGGCTAACTTCACGCTCAGAAAAAGTAAAGTGTTATAACTTTTGCAATATAAACAATAACAAAATTATTTATACATTTTTGAGAGGTACATAAATAGTACTGAATCCCTATATAAAAATTAATTTGAAAAACGCCTTATTTTAATATGCGTGGGCTAACTTCACGCTCAGAAAAAGTAAAGTGTTATAACTTTTGCAATATAAACAATAACAAAATTATTTATACATTTTTGAGAGGTACCTAAATAGTACTAAATCCCTATATAAAAATTAATTTGAAAAACGCCTCATTTTAATATGCGTGGGCTAACTTCACGCTCAGAAAAAGTAAAGTGTTATAACTTTTGCAATATAAACAATAACAAAATTATTTATACATTTTTGAGAGGTACATAAATAGTACTGAATCCCTATATAAAAATTCATTTGAAAAACGCCTTATTTTAATATGCGTGGGCTATCTTCACGCTCAGAAAAAGTAAAGTGTTATAACTTTTGCAATATATACAATAACAAAATTGTTTATATTTTTTTGAGAGGTACCTAAATAGTACTAAATCCCTATATTAAAATTAATTTGAAAAACGCCTTATTTTAATATGCGTGGGCTAACTTCACGCTCAGAAAAAGTAAAGTGTTATAACTTTTGCAATATAAACAATAACAAAATTATTTATACATTTTTGAGAGGTACATAAATAGTACTGAATCCCTATATAAAAATTAATTTGAAAAACGCCTTATTTTAATATGCGTGGGCTAACTTCACGCTCAGAAAAAGTAAAGTGTTATAACTTTTGCAATATAAACAATAACAAAATTATTTATACATTTTTGAGAGGTACCTAAATAGTACTAAATCCCTATATAAAAATTAATTTGAAAAACGCCTCATTTTAATATGCGTGGGCTAACTTCACGCTCAGAAAAAGTAAAGTGTTATAACTTTTGCAATATAAACAATAACAAAATTATTTATACATTTTTGAGAGGTACCTAAATAGTACTGAATCCCTATATAAAAATTAATTTGAAAAACGCCTTATTTTAATATGCGTGGGCTAACTTCACGCTCAGAAAAAGTAAAGTGTTATAACTTTTGCAATATAAACAATAACAAAATTATTTATACATTTTTGAGAGGTACCTAAATAGTACTAAATCCCTATATAAAAATTAATTTGAAAAACGGCTAATTTTAATATGCGTGGGCTAACTTCACGCTCAGAAAAAGTAAAGTGTTATAACTTTTGCAATGTAAACAATAACAAAATTATTTATACATTTTTGAGAGGTACCTAAATAGTACTGAATCCATATATAAAAAATAATTTAAAAAACGCCTCATTTTAATATGCGTGGGCTAACTTCACGCTCAGAAAAAGTAAAGTGTTATAACTTTTGCAATATAAACAATAACAAAATTATTTATACATTTTTGAGAGGTACCTAAATAGTACTGAATCCCTATATAAAAATTCATTTGAAAAACGCCTTATTTTAATATGCGTGGGCTATCTTCACGCTCAGAAAAAGTAAAGTGTTATAACTTTTGCAATATAAACAATAACAAAATTATTTATACATTTTTGAGAGGTACCTAAATAGTACTAAATCCCTATATAAAAATTAATTTGAAAAACGCCTTATTTTAATATGCGTGGGCTAACTTCACGCTCAGAAAAAGTAAAGTGTTATAACTTTTGCAATATAAACAATAACAAAATTATTTATACATTTTTGAGAGGTACATAAATAGTACTGAATCCCTATATAAAAATTAATTTGAAAAACGCCTTATTTTAATATGCGTGGGCTAACTTCACGCTCAGAAAAAGTAAAGTGTTATAACTTTTGCAATATAAACAATAACAAAATTATTTATACATTTTTGAGAGGTACCTAAATAGTACTAAATCCCTATATAAAAATTAATTTGAAAAACGCCTTATTTTAATATGCGTGGGCTAACTTCACACTCAGAAAAAGTAAAGTGTTATAACTTTTGCAATATAAACAATAACAAAATTATTTATACATTTTTGAGAGGTACCTAAATAGTACTAAAACCCTATATAAAAATTAATTTGAAAAACGCTTTATTTTAATATTCGTGGTGCTAACTTCACGCTCAGAAAAAGTAAAGTGTTATAACTTTTGCAATATAAACAATAACAAAATAATTTACACATTTTTGAGAGGTACGTAAATAGTACTAAATCCATATATAAAAAATAATTTAAAAAACGCCTCATTTTAATATGCGTGGGCTAACTTCACGCTCAGAAAAAGTAAAGTGTTATAACTTTTGCAATATAAACAATAACAAAATTATTTATACATTTTTGAGAGGTACCTAAATAGTACTGAATCCCTATATAAAAATTCATTTGAAAAACGCCTTATTTTAATATGCGTGGGCTATCTTCACGCTCAGAAAAAGTAAAGTGTTATAACTTTTGCAATATAAACACTAACAAAATTATTTATACATTTTTGAGAGGTACCTAAATAGTACTAAATCCCTATATAAAAATTAATTTGAAAAACGCCTTATTTTAATATGCGTGGGCTAACTTCACGCTCAGAAAAAGTAAAGTGTTATAACTTTTGCAATATAAACAATAACAAAATTATTTATATATTTTTGAGAGGTACCTAAATAGTACTAAATCCCTATATAAAAATTAATTTGAAAAACGCCTTATTTTAATATGCGTGGGCTAACTTCACGCTCAGAAAAAGTAAAGTGTTATAACTTTTGCAATATAAACAATAACAAAATTATTTATACATTTTTGAGAGGTACATAAATAGTACTGAATCCCTATATAAAAATTAATTTGAAAAACGCCTTATTTTAATATGCGTGGGCTAACTTCACGCTCAGAAAAAGTAAAGTGTTATAACTTTTGCAATATAAACAATAACAAAATTATTTATATATTTTTGAGAGGTACCTAAATAGTACTAAATCCCTATATAAAAATTAATTTGAAAAACGGCTAATTTTAATATGCGTGGGCTAACTTCACGCTCAGAAAAAGTAAAGTGTTATAACTTTTGCAATATAAACAATAACAAAATTATTTATACATTTTTGAGAGGTACCTAAATAGTACTGAATCCCTATATAAAAATTCATTTGAAAAACGCCTTATTTTAATATGCGTGGGCTATCTTCACGCTCAGAAAAAGTAAAGTGTTATAACTTTTGCAATATAAACAATAACAAAATTATTTATACATTTTTGAGAGGTACCTAAATAGTACTAAATCCCTATATAAAAATTAATTTGAAAAACGCCTTATTTTAATATGCGTGGGCTAACTTCACGCTCAGAAAAAGTAAAGTGTTATAACTTTTGCAATATAAACAATAACAAAATTATTTATATATTTTTGAGAGGTACCTAAATAGTACTAAATCCCTATATTAAAATTAATTTGAAAAACGCCTTATTTTAATATGCGTGGGCTAACTTCACGCTCAGAAAAAGTAAAGTGTTATAACTTTTGCAATATAAACAATAACAAAATTATTTATACATTTTTGAGAGGTACATAAATAGTACTGAATCCCTATATAAAAATTAATTTGAAAAACGCCTTATTTTAATATGCGTGGGCTAACTTCACGCTCAGAAAAAGTAAAGTGTTATAACTTTTGCAATATAAACAATAACAAAATTATTTATACATTTTTGAGAGGTACCTAAATAGTACTAAATCCCTATATAAAAATTAATTTGAAAAACGCCTCATTTTAATATGCGTGGGCTAACTTCACGCTCAGAAAAAGTAAAGTGTTATAACTTTTGCAATATAAACAATAACAAAATTATTTATACATTTTTGAGAGGTACCTAAATAGTACTGAATCCCTATATAAAAATTAATTTGAAAAACGCCTTATTTTAATATGCGTGGGCTAACTTCACGCTCAGAAAAAGTAAAGTGTTATAACTTTTGCAATATAAACAATAACAAAATTATTTATACATTTTTGAGAGGTACCTAAATAGTACTAAATCCCTATATAAAAATTAATTTGAAAAACGCCTTATTTTAATATGCGTGGGCTAACTTCACGCTCAGAAAAAGTAAAGTGTTATAACTTTTGCAATATAAACAATAACAAAATTATTTATACATTTTTGAGAGGTACCTAAATAGTACTAAATCCTTATATAAAAATAAAATTTGAAAACGCTTTATTTTAATATGAGTGGTGCCAACTTCACACTCCAAAAAAAGTAAAACGTAATAACTTATTTAATATAAACAATAGCATAATACTATCATGGGTACTAATTGGTACTACTTGGGTACTAAAATTTAGTAAAAAAAAATCTTAAAAACCATAGCTTTGGTGCTAGCGTGAAGTTGGCACCAATAATATTTAATTTGCAATAACTTATTTATCGTAAACATTTTGAAAACAAAATTATGGGTACCTAAAGGTACCAATTGGGTACTAAATTTTCGTATAATTTTTATTTGAAAATTTCAACCTTGTGGTGCTAGCGTGAAGTTGGCGCCAAAATAATTAAACAATGAATAACTCCTACGCACAGTAAAAAACAAAAGTTGTTTTGTGGGTACTAATTGGTACAAATTGGGTACTAAATCGTAGTATCAATTAAAAAAATTAGTACCCTATACCTTGGTACCAACTTCATGCACTTGTAATTTTGGCAGTTTATTTCTTAAAATTTAAAGTAATTACCTTTTTTGATAATAAAATGAAGATTAAATTTTAAATACCGGGATAAAATAGAATTCACTAATCCAAAAATGAAAATTAGCTTGAACTTTTTTGCGAATCACGCACGCTCACCGAACTAAAAATGTAATCACGACCAATCACGCACGACTTTTTATGCTTGATTCACGATAACTCACGCTCACGATTTTATTTTGGCACTCACGCCCGATCATTCCCGGCGGGTCACGTTCGTGTCACGTAATTGTTTCTATGTACATTTAAGCATGTTTAACA
>OY720462.1:25455029-25457529 GCA_963082715.1 Harpalus rubripes | reverse complement strand
TGTATGTGTAAGTGTATGTGTAAGTGTATGTGTATGTGTATGTGTATGTGTATGTGTATGTGTATGTGTATGTGCATGTGCATGTGCATGTTCATGTGCATGTGCATGTGCATGTGCATGTGCATGTGAATGTGCATGAGCATGAGCATGAGCATGTGCATGTGCATGTGCATGTGCATGTGCATGTGCATGTGCATGTGCATGTGCATGTGCATGTGCATGTGCATGTGCATGTGCATGTGCATGAGCATGTGCATGTGCATGTGCATGTGCATGTGCATGTGCATGTGCATGTGCATGTGCATGTGCATGAGCATGTGCATGTGCATGTGCATGTGCATGTGCATGTGCATGTGTATGTGTATGTGTATGTGTATGTGTATGTGTATGTGTATGTGTATGTGTATGTGTATGTGTATGTGTATGTGTATGTGTATGTGTATGTGTATGTGTATGTGTATGTGTATGTGTATGTGTATGTGTATGTGTATGTGTATGTGTATGTGTATGTGTATGTGTATGTGTATGTGTATGTGTATGTGTATGTGTATGTGTATGTGTATGTGTATGTGTATGTGTATGTGTATGTGTATGTGTATGTGTATGTGTATGTGTATGTGTATGTGTATGTGTATGTGTATGTGTATGTGTATGTGTATGTGTATGTGTATGTGTATGTGTATATGTATGTGTATGTGTATGTGTATGTGTATGTGTATGTGTATGTGTATGTGTATGTGTATGTGTATGTGTATGTGTATGTGTAAGTGTAAGTGTATGTGTAAGTGTATGTGTAAGTGTATGTGTATGTGTATGTGTATGTGTATGTGTATGTGTATGTGTATGTGTATGTGTATGTGTATGTGTATGTGTATGTGTATGTGTATGTGTATGTGTATGTGTATGTGTATGTGCATGTGCATGTGCATGTTCATGTGCATGTGCATGTGCATGTGCATGTGCATGTGCATGTGAATGTGCATGAGCATGAGCATGAGCATGAGCATGTGCATGTGCATGTGCATGTGCATGTGCATGTGCATGTGCATGTGCATGTGCATGTGCATGTGCATGTGCATGAGCATGTGCATGTGCATGTGCATGTGCATGTGCATGTGCATGTGCATGTGCATGTGCATGTGCATGTGCATGAGCATGTGCATGTGCATGTGCATGTGCATGTGCATGTGCATGTGCATGTGCATGTGCATGTGCATGAGCATGTGCATGTGCATGTGCATGTGCATGTGCATGTGCATGTGTATGTGTATGTGTATGTGTATGTGTATGTGTATGTGTATGTGTATGTGTATGTGTATGTGTATGTGTATGTGTATGTGTATGTGTATGTGTATGTGTATGTGTATGTGTATGTGTATGTGTATGTGTATGTGTATGTGTATGTGTATGTGTATGTGTATGTGTATGTGTATGTGTATGTGTATGTGTATGTGTATGTGTATGTGTATGTGTATGTGTATGTGTATGTGTATGTGTATGTGTATGTGTATGTGTATGTGTATGTGTATGTGTATGTGTATGTGTATGTGTATGTGTATGTGTATGTGTATGTGTATGTGTATGTGTATGTGTATGTGTATGTGTATGTGCATGTGCATGTGCATGTGCATGTGCATGTGCATGTGCATGTGCATGTGCATGTGCATGTGCATGTGTATGTGTATGTGTATGTGTATGTGTATGTGTATGTGTATGTGTATGTGTATGTGTATGTGTATGTGTATGTGTATGTGTATGTGTATGTGTATGTGTATGTGTATGTGTATGTGTATGTGTATGTGTATGTGTATGTGTATGTGTATGTGTATGTGTATGTGTATGTGTATGTGTATGTGTATGTGTATGTGTATGTGTATGTGTATGTGTATGTGTATGTGTATGTGTATGTGTATGTGTATGTGTATGTGTATGTGTATGTGTATGTGTATGTGTATGTGTATGTGTATGTGTATGTGTATGTGTATGTGTATGTGTAAGTGTATGTGTAAGTGTATGTGTATGTGTATGTGTATGTGTATGTGTATGTGTATGTGTATGTGTATGTGTATGTGTATGTGTATGTGTATGTGTATGTGTATGTGTATGTGTATGTGTATGTGTATGTGTATGTGTATGTGTATGTGTATGTGTATGTGTATGTGTATGTGTATGTGTATGTGTATGTGTATGTGTATGTGTATGTGTATGTGTATGTGTATGTGTATGTGTATGTGTATGTGTATGTGTATGTGTATGTGTATGTGTATGTGTATGTGTATGTGTATGTGTATGTGTATGTGTATGTGTATGTGTATGTGTAAGTGTATGTGTAAGTGTATGTGTAAGTGTATGTGTATGTGTATGTGTATGTGTATGTGTATGTGTATGTGTATGTGTATGTGTATGTGTATGTGTATGTGTATGTGTATGTGTATGTGCATGTGCATGTGCATGTTCATGTGCATGTGCATGTGCATGTGCATGTGCATGTGCATGTGAA
>OY720462.1:25372529-25435029 GCA_963082715.1 Harpalus rubripes | reverse complement strand
AACTAGCTTGTTTGGCAGTTTCGACTAAATCTGGTGGAGTGCAATCAAAATATTCAAAATCCTCCATACTTCTAGCAATTTCTCTAAAAATAAAATAAAAAAACAAGGTTAATTTATAAAACATACATTTTAAATATTACTTACCGTAATACTGTAGATGAGATAACCTGAAATCGAAATGAAATATTTACAGCTCCAACACGTGTAGCTGTTTTGTGTTTATGTTTGCTGTTGCATTATGGGATTGAACAACTCATGAACTGTCCGCAAAATGGCGACACCTGTTATCGTAAGTGTGAGTAAATTTTTATCTCAATACACGGTGTGCTACGAGTACAGTAAGAATTAAAAATGGTAAGTAAAACATACCAGAATTTAACAATATTTGCAAAAATTAAATATATTATTTATTTCTTTCATTTTAAATTTTTGAATATTTGTATTATCATTCGTTGCTATCGTAACAGTATCTTACACAATTCAAGGCGGTCGTCAATGCATCTTTTAAATTAATTTTTATTAATATTTCGGTTGTAGGAAAAATGTTGTATGCAACACGTGTGTAAAGTAGTTTTTTATCTCGTGCTTTAATTTCCGCATTCGGCTGCGCCTCATGCGTAAAACATCGCACTCGATCAAAAAAGTACTACTTTACACACTTGTTGCATAAATAACTATTTTTCTTACTTTATCGCATTTGTATCCAATTCATATTTTCACAGCCTACCAGAAAGGGTACCCTAATACTGTATACGCAACCACTTGGCGCTACAAGCCATCGGAGGTGATTTATTAATAATTAATTCTCAACTTAAACTGTGCGAGAATAAGAGATTTTTTTCTTACTTTAACGTATTTGTATCCAATTTATATACTCACAACCTACCAAGAAGGGTAGCGTAGTACTTGCATACGCAACCACTTGGCGCTACAAGCCGTCGGGGGTGACTTATAAATTTTTAATTCTAAACTTGTACTATGCGTGTTCGTGCATTATCCAAAAATGTTTTTCCTTACTTTAACGCATTTGTATCCAGTTCAAATTTTCACAACCTACCAAGAAGGGTATCCTTATTACTGCATACGCAACCACTTGGCGCTACAAGCCGTCGGGGGTGACTTATAAATTTTTAATTCTAAACTTGTACTAGGCGTATTCGTGCATTAGACAAAAATGTTTTTCCTTACTTTAACGCATTTGTATCCGGTTCAAATTTTCACAGTCTACCAAGAAGGGTATCCTTGTTACTGCATACGCAACCACTTGGCGCTACAAACCGTCGGGGGTGACTTATAAATTTTTAATTCTAAACTTGTACTATGCGTGTTCGTGCATTAGACAAAAATGTATTTCCTTACTTTAACGCATTTGTATCCAGTTCAAATTTTCACAGTCTACCAAGAAGGGTATCCTTATGTGTATGTGTATGTGTATGTGTATGTGTATGTGTATGTGTATGTGTATGTGTATGTGTATGTCGGGGGTGACTTATAAATTTTTAATTCTAAACTTGTACTATGCGTGTTCGTGCATTATCCAAAAATGGTTTTCCTTACTTTAACGCATTTGTATCCAGTTCAAATTTTCACAGTCTACCAAGAAGGGTATCCTTGTTACTGCATACGCAACCACTTGGCGCTACAAACCGTCGGGGGTGACTTATAAATTTTTAATTCTAAACTTGTACTATGCGTGTTCGTGCATTATCCAAAAATGGTTTTCCTTACTTTAACGTATTTGTATCCAATTTATATACTCACAACCTACCAAGAAGGGTAGCGTAGTACTTGCATACGCAACCACTTGGCGCTACAAGCCGTCGGGGGTGACTTATAAATTTTTAATTCTAAACTTGTACTATGCGTGTTCGTGCATTATCCAAAAATGTTTTTCCTTACTTTAACGCATTTGTATCCAGTTCAAATTTTCACAACCTACCAAGAAGGGTATCCTTATTACTGCATACGCAACCACTTGGCGCTACAAGCCGTCGGGGGTGACTTATAAATTTTTAATTCTAAACTTGTACTAGGCGTATTCGTGCATTAGACAAAAATGTTTTTCCTTACTTTAACGCATTTGTATCCGGTTCAAATTTTCACAGTCTACCAAGAAGGGTATCCTTGTTACTGCATACGCAACCACTTGGCGCTACAAACCGTCGGGGGTGACTTATAAATTTTTAATTCTAAACTTGTACTATGCGTGTTCGTGCATTAGACAAAAATGTATTTCCTTACTTTAACGCATTTGTATCCAGTTCAAATTTTCACAGTCTACCAAGAAGGGTATCCTTATGTGTATGTGTATGTGTATGTGTATGTGTATGTGTATGTGTATGTGTATGTGTATGTCGGGGGTGACTTATAAATTTTTAATTCTAAACTTGTACTATGCGTGTTCGTGCATTATCCAAAAATGGTTTTCCTTACTTTAACGCATTTGTATCCAGTTCAAATTTTCACAGTCTACCAAGAAGGGTATCCTTGTTACTGCATACGCAACCACTTGGCGCTACAAACCGTCGGGGGTGACTTATAAATTTTTAATTCTAAACTTGTACTATGCGTGTTCGTGCATTAGACAAAAATGTATTTCCTTACTTTAACGCATTTGTATCCAGTTCAAATTTTCACAGTCTACCAAGAAGGGTATTCTTATTACTGCATACGCAACCACTTGGCGCTACAAGCCGTCGGGGGTGACTAATAAATTTTTAATTCTAAACTTGTACTATGCGTGTTCGTGCATTATCCAAAAATGGTTTTCCTTACTTTAACGCATTTGTAGCCGGTTCAAATTTTCACAGACTACCAAGAAGGGTATCCTTATTACAGCATACGCAACCACTTGGCCCTACAAACCGTCGGGGGTGACTTATAAATTTTTAATTATAAACTTGTACTATGCGTGTTCGTGCATTATCCAAAACGGTTTTCCTTACTTTAACGCATTTGTATCCAGTTTAAATTTTCACAGTCTACCGAGAAGGGTATCCTTGTTACTGCATACGCAACCACTTGGCGCTACAAACCGTCGGGGGTGACTTATAAATTTTTAATTCTAAACTTGTACTATGCGTGTTCGTGCATTATCCAAAAATGGTTTTCCTTACTTTAACGCATTTGTATCCGGTTCAAATTTTCACAGTCTACCGAGAAGGGTATCCTTGTTACTGCATACGCAACCTCTTGGCGCTACAAACAGTCGGGGGTGACTTATAAATTTTTAATTCTAAACTTGTAATATGCGTGTTCGTGCATTATCCAAAAATGGTTTTCCTTACTTTAACGCATTTGTATCCAGTTCAAATTTTCACAAACTACCGAGAAGGGTATTCTTGTTACTGCTTACGCAACCACTTGGCGCTACAAACCGTCGGGGTGACTTATAAATTTTTAATTCTAAACTTGTACTATGCGTGTTCGTGCATTATCCAAAAATGGTTTTCCTTACTTTAACGCATTTGTATCGAGTTCAAATTTTCACAGTCTACCAAGAAGGGTATCCTTATTACTGCATACGCAACCACTTGACGCTACAAGCCGTCGGGGGTGACTTATAAATTTTTAATTCTAAACTTGTACTATGCGTGCTCGTGCATTAGACTACCAAGAAGGGTATCCTTATTACTGCATACGCAACCACTTGGCGCTACAACCCGTCGGGGGTGACTTATAAATTTTTAATTCTAAACTTGTACTATGCGTGTTCGTGCATTATCCAAAAATGGTTTTCCTTACTTTAACGCATTTGTATCGAGTTCAAATTTTCACAGTCTACCAAGAAGGGCATCCTTATTACTGCATACTCAACCACTTGGCGCTATAACCCGTCGGGGGTGACTTATAAATTTTTAATTCTAAACTTGTACTATGCGTGCTCGTGCATTAGACAAAAATGTTTTTCCTTACTTTAACGCATTTGTATCCGGTTCTTATTGTCACAGTCTACCAAGAAGGGTATCCTTATTACTGCATACGCAACCACTTGACGCTACAAGCCGTCGGGGGTGACTTATAAATTTTTAATTCTAAACTTGTACTATGCGTGCTCGTGCATTAGACTACCAAGAAGGGTATCCTTATTACTGCATACGCAACCACTTGGCGCTACAACCCGTCGAGGGTGACTTATAAATTTTTAATTCTAAACTTGTACTATGCGTGCTCGTGCATTAGACAAAAATGTTTTTCCTTACTTTAACGCATTTGTATCCAGTTCAAATTTTCACAGTCTACCAAGAAGGGTATCCTTATTACTGCATACGCAACCACTTGGCGCTACAAGCCGTCGGGGGTGACATACATTTTTAATTCTAAACTTGTACTATGCGTGCTCGTGCATTAGACAAAAATGTTTTTCCTTACTTTAACGCATTTGTATCCAGTTCAAATTTTCACAGTCTACCAAGAAGGGTATCCTTATTACTGCATACGCAACCACTTGGCGCTACAACCCGTCGGGGGTGACTTATAAATTTTTAATTCTAAACTTGTACTATGCGTACTCGTGCATTAGACAAAAATGTTTTTCCTTACTTTAACGCACTTGTATCCAGTTCAAATTTTCACAGTCTACCAAGAACGGTATCCTTATTGCTGCATACGCAACCACTTGGCGCTACAACCCGTCGGGGGTGACTTATAAATTTTTAATTCTAAACTTGTACTATGCGTACTCGTGCATTAGACAAAAATGTTTTTCCTTACTTTAACGCACTTGTATCTAGTTCAAATTTTCACAGTCTACCAAGAACAGTATCCTTATTACTGCATACGCAACCACTTGGCGCTACAAGCCGTGGGGGGTGACTTAGAAATTTTTAATTCTAAACTTGTACTATGCGTGTTCGTGCATTAGACAAAAATGTTTTTCCTTACTTTAACGCATTTGTATCCGGTTCAAATTTTTACAGTCTACCAAGAAGGGTATCCTTATTACTGCATACGCATGCACTTGGCGCTACAAATCGTCGGGGTGACTTATAAATTTTCAATTCTAAACTTGTACTATGCGTGTTCGTGCATTATCCAAAAATGGTTTTCCTTACTTTAACGCATTAGTATCCATTTCAAATTTTCACAGTCTACCAAGAAGGGTATCCTTATTACTGCATACGCAACCACTTGGCGCTACAAGCCGTCGGGGGTGACTTATACATTTTTAATTCTAAAGTTGTACTATGCGTGCTCGTGCATTAGACAAAAATGTTTTTCCTTACTTTAACGCATTTGTATCCAGTTCAAATTTTCACAGTCTACCAAGAAGGGTATCCTTATTACTGCGTACGCAACCACTTGGCGCTACAAGCCGTCGGGGGTGACATACATTTTTAATTCTAAACTTGTACTATGCGTGCTCGTGCATTAGACAAAAATGTTTTCCCTTACTTTAACGCATTTGTATCCAGTTCAAATTTTCACAGTCTACCAAGAAGGGCATCCTTATTACTGCATACGCAACCACTTGGCGCTACAAGCCGTCGGGGGTGACATACATTTTTAATTCTAAACTTGTACTATGCGTGCTCGTGCATTAGACAAAAATGTTTTCCCTTACTTTAACGCATTTGTATCCAGTTCAAATTTTCACAGTCTACCAAGAAGGGCATCCTTATTACTGCATACGCAACCACTTGGCGCTACAAGCCGTCGGGGGTGACATACATTTTTAATTCTAAACTTGTACTATGCGTGCTCGTGCATTAGACAAAAATGTTTTCCCTTACTTTAACGCATTTGTATCCAGTTCAAATTTTCACAGTCTACCAAGAAGGGCATCCTTATTACTGCATACGCAACCACTTGGCGCTACAAGCCGTCGGGGGTGACATACATTTTTAATTCCAAACTTGTACTATGCGTGCTCGTGCATTAGACAAAAATGTTTTTCCTTACTTTAACGCATTTGTATCCAGTTCAAATTTTCACAGTCTACCAAGAAGGGTATCCTTATTACTGCATACGCAACCACTTGACGCTACAAGCCGTCGGGGGTGACTTATAAATTTTTAATTCTAAACTTGTACTATGCGTGCTCGTGCATTAGACAAAAATGTTTTTCTTTACTTTAACGCACTTGTATCCAGTTCAAATTTTCACAGTCTACCAAGAACGGTATCCTTATTACTGCATACGCAACCACTTGGCGCTACAAGCCGTGGGGGGTGACTTAGAAATTTTTAATTCTAAACTTGTACTATGCGTGTTCGTGCATTAGACAAAAATGTTTTTCCTTACTTTAACGCATTTGTATCCGGTTCAAATTTTTACAGTCTACCAAGAAGGGTATCCTTATTACTGCATACGCATGCACTTGGCGCTACAAATCGTCGGGGTGACTTATAAATTTTCAATTCTAAACTTGTACTATGCGTGTTCGTGCATTATCCAAAAATGGTTTTCCTTACTTTATCGCATTAGTATCCATTTCAAATTTTCACAGTCTACCAAGAAGGGTATCCTTATTACTGCATACGCAACCACTTGGCGCTACAAGCCGTCGGGGGTGACTTATACATTTTTAATTCTAAAGTTGTACTATGCGTGCTCGTGCATTAGACAAAAATGTTTTTCCTTACTTTAACGCATTTGTATCCAGTTCAAATTTTCACAGTCTACCAAGAAGGGTATCCTTATTACTGCATACGCAACCACTTGGCGCTACAAGCCGTCGGGGGTGACATACATTTTTAATTCTAAACTTGTACTATGCGTGCTCGTGCATTAGACAAAAATGTTTTCCCTTACTTTAACGCATTTGTATCCAGTTCAAATTTTCACAGTCTACCAAGAAGGGCATCCTTATTACTGCATACGCAACCACTTGGCGCTACAAGCCGTCGGGGGTGACATACATTTTTAATTCTAAACTTGTACTATGCGTGCTCGTGCATTAGACAAAAATGTTTTCCCTTACTTTAACGCATTTGTATCCAGTTCAAATTTTCACAGTCTACCAAGAAGGGCATCCTTATTACTGCATACGCAACCACTTGGCGCTACAAGCCGTCGGGGGTGACATACATTTTTAATTCTAAACTTGTACTATGCGTGCTCGTGCATTAGACAAAAATGTTTTCCCTTACTTTAACGCATTTGTATCCAGTTCAAATTTTCACAGTCTACCAAGAAGGGCATCCTTATTACTGCATACGCAACCACTTGGCGCTACAAGCCGTCGGGGGTGACATACATTTTTAATTCTAAACTTGTACTATGCGTGCTCGTGCATTAGACAAAAATGTTTTTCCTTACTTTAACGCATTTGTATCCAGTTCAAATTTTCACAGTCTACCAAGAAGGGTATCCTTATTACTGCATACGCAACCACTTGACGCTACAAGCCGTCGGGGGTGACTTATAAATTTTTAATTCTAAACTTGTACTATGCGTGCTCGTGCATTAGACAAAAATGTTTTTCTTTACTTTAACGCACTTGTATCCAGTTCAAATTTTCACAGTCTACCAAGAACGGTATCCTTATTACTGCATACGCAACCACTTGGCGCTACAAGCCGTGGGGGGTGACTTAGAAATTTTTAATTCTAAACTTGTACTATGCGTGTTCGTGCATTAGACAAAAATGTTTTTCCTTACTTTAACGCATTTGTATCCGGTTCAAATTTTTACAGTCTACCAAGAAGGGTATCCTTATTACTGCATACGCATGCACTTGGCGCTACAAATCGTCGGGGTGACTTATAAATTTTCAATTCTAAACTTGTACTATGCGTGTTCGTGCATTATCCAAAAATGGTTTTCCTTACTTTATCGCATTAGTATCCATTTCAAATTTTCACAGTCTACCAAGAAGGGTATCCTTATTACTGCATACGCAACCACTTGGCGCTACAAGCCGTCGGGGGTGACTTATACATTTTTAATTCTGAAGTTGTACTATGCGTGCTCGTGCATTAGACAAAAATGTTTTTCCTTACTTTAACGCATTTGTATCCAGTTCAAATTTTCACAGTCTACCAAGAAGGGTATCCTTATTACTGCATACGCAACCACTTGGCGCTACAAGCCGTCGGGGGTGACATACATTTTTAATTCTAAACTTGTACTATGCGTGCTCGTGCATTAGACAAAAATGTTTTCCCTTACTTTAACGCATTTGTATCCAGTTCAAATTTTCACAGTCTACCAAGAAGGGCATCCTTATTACTGCATACGCAACCACTTGGCGCTACAAGCCGTCGGGGGTGACATACATTTTTAATTCTAAACTTGTACTATGCGTGCTCGTGCATTAGACAAAAATGTTTTCCCTTACTTTAACGCATTTGTATCCAGTTCAAATTTTCACAGTCTACCAAGAAGGGCATCCTTATTACTGCATACGCAACCACTTGGCGCTACAAGCCGTCGGGGGTGACATACATTTTTAATTCTAAACTTGTACTATGCGTGCTCGTGCATTAGACAAAAATGTTTTCCCTTACTTTAACGCATTTGTATCCAGTTCAAATTTTCACAGTCTACCAAGAAGGGCATCCTTATTACTGCATACGCAACCACTTGGCGCTACAAGCCGTCGGGGGTGACATACATTTTTAATTCTAAACTTGTACTATGCGTGCTCGTGCATTAGACAAAAATGTTTTTCCTTACTTTAACGCATTTGTATCCAGTTCAAATTTTCACAGTCTACCAAGAAGGGTATCCTTATTACTGCATACGCAACCACTTGACGCTACAAGCCGTCGGGGGTGACTTATAAATTTTTAATTCTAAACTTGTACTATGCGTGCTCGTGCATTAGACTACCAAGAAGGGTATCCTTATTACTGCATACGCAACCACTTGGCGCTACAACCCGTCGGGGGTGACTTATAAATTTTTAATTCTAAACTTGTACTATGCGTGCTCGTGCATTAGACAAAAATGTTTTCCCTTACTTTAACGCATTTGTATCCAGTTCAAATTTTCACAGTCTACCAAGAAGGGCATCCTTATTACTGCATACGCAACCACTTGGCGCTACAAGCCGTCGGGGGTGACATACATTTTTAATTCTAAACTTGTACTATGCGTGCTCGTGCATTAGACAAAAATGTTTTCCCTTACTTTAACGCATTTGTATCCAGTTCAAATTTTCACAGTCTACCAAGAAGGGCATCCTTATTACTGCATACGCAACCACTTGGCGCTACAAGCCGTCGGGGGTGACATACATTTTTAATTCTAAACTTGTACTATGCGTGTTCGTGCATTAGACAAAAATGTTTTTCCTTACTTTAGCGCATTTGTATCCGGTTCAAATTTTTACAGTGTACCAAGAAGGGTATCCTTATTACTGCATATGCATGCACTTGGCGCTACAAGCCGTCGGGGGTGACATACAGTTTTAATTCTAAACTTGTACTATGCGTGCTCGTGCATTAGACAAAAATGTTTTTCCTTACTTTAACGCATTTGTATCCAGTTCAAATTTTATTATTATTGCATACGCAACACTTGGCGCTACAAGCCGGCGGGCGTGACTTATAAATTTTTAAATCTAAACTTATACCATGCGTGCTCGTGCATTAGACAAAAATGTTTTTCCATACTTTAACGCATTTGTATCCAGTTCAAATTTTATTATTATTGCATACGCAACACTTGGCGCTACAAGCCTTCGGGGGTGACTTATAAATTTTTAAATCTAAACTTATACTATGCGTGTTCGTGCATTAGACAAAAATGTTTTTCCTTACTTTAACGCATTTGTCTCCTGGTCAAATTTTCACAGTCTACCAAGAATGGTGTATCCTTATTACTGCATACGCAACCACTTGGCGCTACAAGCCGTCGGGGGTGACTTATTAATTTTTAATTCTAAACTTGTACTCTGCGTGTTCGTGCATTAGCCAAAAATGTTTTTCCTTACTTTAACGCATTTGTATCCAGTTCAAATTTTCACAGTCTACCGAGAAGGGTGTAACCTTATTACTGCATACGCAACCACTTGGCGCTACAAGATGGCGGTGGTGACTTATAAATTTTTAATTCTGAACTTGTACTGTGCGTGTTCGTGCATTAGACAAAAATGTTTTCCTTACTTTAACGCATTTGTATTCACTTCAAATTGTCAGTCTACCAAGAAGGGTATCCTTATTACTGAATACGCAACCACTTGGCGCTACAAACCGTCGGGGGTGACTTATAAATTTTTAATTCTAAACTTGTACTATGCGTGTTCGTGCATTATCCAAAAATGGTTTTCCTTACTTTAACGCATTTGTATCCATTTCAAATTTTCACAGTCTACCAAGAAGGGTATCCTTATTACTGCATACGCAACCACTGGGCGCTACAAGCCGTCGGGGGTGACTTATACATTTTTAATTCTAAACTTGTACTATGCGTGTTCGTGCATTATCCAAAAATGGTTTTCCTTACTTTAACGCATTTGTATCCAGTTCAAATTTTCACAGTCTACCAAGAAGGGTATCCTTATTACTGCATACGCAACCACCTGGCGCTACAAGCCATCGGGGGTGACATACATTTTTAATTCTAAACTTGTACTATGCGTGCTCGTGCATTAGACAAAAATGTTTTTCCTTACTTTAACGCATTTGTATCCAGTTCAAATTTTCACAGTCTACCAAGAAGGGTATCCTTATGACTGCATACGCAACCACTTGGCGCTACAAGCCGTCGGGGGTGACTTATAAATTTTTAATTCTAAACTTGTACTATGCGTGTTTGTGCATTATCCAAAAATGTTTTTCCTTACTTTAACGCATTTGTATCCAGTTCAAATTTTCACAGTCTACCAAGAAGGGTATCCTTATTACTGCATACGCAACCACTTGGCGCTACAAGCCATCGGGGGTGACATACATTTTTAATTCTAAACTTGTACTATGCGTGCTCGTGCATTAGACAAAAATGTTTTTCCTTACTTTAACGCATTTGTATCCAGTTTAAATTTTCACAGTCTACCAAGAAGGTTATCCTTATGAATGCATACGCAACCACTTGGCGCTACAAGCCGTCGGGGGTGACTTATAAATTTTTAATTCTAAACTTGTACTATGCGTGTTCGTGCATTATCCAAAAATGGTTTTCCTTACTTTAACGCATTTGTATCCATTTCAAATTTTCACAGTCTACCAAGAAGGGTATCCTTATTACTGCATATGCAACCACTTGGCGCTACAAGCCGGCGGGGGTGAATTATAAATTTTTAATTCTAAACTTGTACTATGCGTGCTCGTGCATTAGCCAAAAATGGTTTTCCTTACTTTAACGCACTTGTATCCAGTTCAAATTTTCACAGTCTATCAAGAAGGGTATCCTAATTACTGCATACGCAACCACTTGGCGCTACAAGCCTTCGGGGGTGACTTATAAATTTTTAAATCTAAACTTATACCATGCGTGCTCGTGCATTAGACAAAAATATTTTTCCTTACTTTAACGCATTTGTATCCAGTTCAAATTTTCACAGTCTACCAAGAAGAGTATCCTTATTACTACATACGCAACCACTTGGCGCTACAAGCCGGCGGGCGTGACTTATAAATTTTTAATTCTAAACTTGTACAATGCGTGCTCGTCCATTAGACAAAAATGTTTTTCCATACTTTAACGCATTTGTATCCAGTTCAAATTTTATTATTATTGCATACGCAACACTTGGCGCTACAAGCCTTCGGGGGTGACTTATAAATTTTTAAATCTAAACTTATACTATGCGTGTTCGTGCATTAGACAAAAATGTTTTTCCTTACTTTAACGCATTTGTCTCCAGGTCAAATTTTCACAGTCTACCAAGAATGGTGTATCCTTATTACTGCATACGCAACCACTTGGCGCTACAAGCCGTCGGGGGTGACTTATTAATTTTTAAATCTAATCTTGTACTCTGCGTCTTCGTGCATTAGCCAAAAATGTTTTTCCTTACTTTAACGCATTTGTATCCAGTTCAAATTTTCACAGTCTACCAAGAAGAGTATCCTTATTACTACATACGCAACCACTTGGCGCTACAAGCCGGCGGGCGTGACTTATAAATTTTTAATTCTGAACTTGTACTATGCGTGCTCGTGCATTAGACAAAAATGTTTTTCCTTATTTTAACGCAGTTGTATCCAGTTCAAATTTTCACAGTCTATCAAGAAGGGTATCCTTATTATTGCATACGCAACCACTTGGCGCTACAAGCCGTCGGGGGTGACTTATTAATTTTTAATTCTGAACTTGTACTATGCGTGTTCGTGCATTAGACAAAAATGTTTTTCCTTACTTTAACGCATTTGTATCCAGTTCAAATTTTCACAGTCTACCGATAAGGGTGTAACCTTATTACTGCATACGCAACCACTTGGCGCTACAAGCCGGCGGGGGTGACTTATAAATTTTTAATTCTGAACTTGTACTGTGCGTGTTCGTGCATTAGACAAAAATGTTTTCCTTACTTTAACGCATTTGTATTCACTTCAAATTGTCAGTCTACCAAGAAGGGTATTCTTATTACTGCATACGCAACCACTTGGCGCTACAAGCCTTCGGGGGTGACTTATAATTTTTTCAATCTAAACTTATACTATGCGTGTTCGTGCATTAGACAAAAATGTTTTTCCTTAGTTTAACGCATTTGTATCAAGTTCAAATTTTCACAGTCTACCAAGAAGAGTATCCTTATTACTACATACGCAACCACTTGGCGCTACAAGCCGGCGGGCGTGACTTATAAATTTTTAATTCTAAACTTGTACTATGCGTGCTCGTGCATTAGACAAAAATGTTTTTCCTTATTTTAACGCAGTTGTATGCAGTTCAAATTTTCACAGTCTATCAAGAAGGGTATCCTTATTATTGCATACGCAACCACCTGGCGCTACAAGCCTTCGGGGGTGACTTATAAATTTTTAAATCTAAACTTATACTATGCGTGTTCGTGCTTTAGACAAAAATGTTTTTCCTTACTTTAACGCATTTGTATCCAGGTCAAATTTTCACAGTCTACCAAGAAGGATGTATCCTTATTACTGCATACGCAACCACTTGGCGCTACAAGCCGTCGGGGGTGACTTATTAATTTTTAATTCTGAACTTGTACTATGCGTGTTCGTACATTAGACAAAAATGTTTTTCCTTACTTTAACGCATTTGTATCCAGTTCAAATTTTCACAGTCTACCAAGAAGGGTATCCTTATTACTGCATACGCAACCACTTGGCGCTACAAGCCGTGGGGGGTGACATAAATTTTTAATTCTAAACTTGTACTATGCGTGCTCGTGCATTAGACATTAATGTTTTTCTTTACTTTAACAAATTTGTTTCCAGTTCAAATTTTCACAGTCTACCAAGAAGGGTATCCTTATTACTGCATACGCAACCACTTGGCGCTACAAGCCGTCGGGGGTAACTTATAAATTTTTAATTCTAAACTTGTACTATGCGTGTTCGTGCATTAGCCAAAAATGTTTTTCCTTACTTTAACGCATTTGTATACAGTTCAAATTGTCAGTCTACCAAAAAGGGTATCCTTATTACTGCATACGCAACCACTTGGCGCTACAAGCCGTCGGGGGTGGCTTATCATCTTTAATTCTAAACTTGTACTATGCGTGCTCGTGCATTAGACATAAATGTTTTTCCTTACTTTAACGCATTTGTATTCACTTCAAATTTTCAGTCTACCAAGAAGGGTATCCTTATTACTGCATACGCAACCACTTGGCGCTACAAGCCTTCGGGGGTGACTTATAAATTTTTAAATCTAAACTTATACTATGCGTGTTCGTGCATTAGACAAAAATATTTTTCCTTACTTTAACGCATTTATATCTAGTTCAAATTTTCACAGTCTACCAAGAAGGGTATCCTTATTACTGCATACGCAACCACTTGGCGCTACAAGCCGTCGGGAGTGACATAAATTTTTAATTCTAAACTTGTACTATGCGTGTTCGTGCATTATCCAAAAATGGTTTTCCTTACTTTAACGCATTTGTATCCAGTTCAAATTTTCACAGTCTACCAAGAAGGGTATCCTTATTACTGCATACGCAACTACTTGGCGCTACAAACCGTGGGGGGTGACTTATAAATTTTTAATTCTAAACTTGTACTATGCGTGTTCGTGCATTATCCAAAAAAGGTTTTCCTTACTTTAACGCATTTGTATTCAGTTCAAATTTTCACATTCTACCAAGAAGGGTATCCTTATTACTGAATACGAAACCACTTGGCGCTACAAACCGTCGGGGGTGACTTATAAATTTTTAATTCTAAACTTGTACTATGCGTGTTCGTGCATTATCCAAAAATGGTTTTCCTTACTTTAACGCATTTGTATCCATTTCAAATTTTCACAGTCTACCAAGAAGGGTATCCTTATTACTGCATACGCAACCACTGGGCGCTACAAGCCGTCGGGGGTGACTTATACATTTTTAATTCTAAACTTGTACTATGCGTGTTCGTGCATTATCCAAAAATGGTTTTCCTTACTTTAACGCATTTGTATCCAGTTCAAATTTTCACAGTCTAGCAAGAAGGGTATCCTTATTACTGCATACGCATGCACTTGGCGCTACAAACCGTCGGGGTGACTTATAAATTTTTAATTCTAAACTTGTACTATGCGTGTTCGTGCATTATCCAAAAATGGTTTTCCTTACTTTAACGCATTAGTATCCATTTCAAATTTTTACAGTCTACCAAGAAGGGTATCCTTATTACTGCATACGCAACCACTTGGCGCTACAAACCGTCGGGGGTGACTTATAAATTTTTAATTCTAAACTTGTACTATGCGTGTTCGTGCATTATCCAAAATGGTTTTCCTTACTTTAACGCATTTGTATCCAGTTCAAATTTTCACAGTCTACCGAGAAGGGTATCCTTGTTACTGCATACGCAACCACTTGGCGCTACAAACCGTCGGGGGTGACTTATAAATTTTTAATTCTAAACTTGTACTATGCGTGTTCGTGCATTATCCAAAAAAGGTTTTCCTTACTTTAACGCATTTGTATCCGGTTCAAATTTTCACAGTCTACCGAGAAGGGTATCCTTGTTACTGCATACGCAACCACTTGGCGCTACAAGCAGTCGGGGGTGACTTCTAAATTTTTAATTCTAAACTTGTACTATGCGTGTTCGTGCATTATCCAAAATGGTTTTCCTTACTTTAACGCATTTGTATCCAGTTCAAATTTTCACAGTCTACCGAGAAGGGTATCCTTGTTACTGCATACGCAACCACTCGGCGCTACAAACCGTCGGGGGTGACATAAATTTTTAATTCTAAACTTGTACTATGCGTGTTCGTGCATTATCCAAAAATGGTTTTCCTTACTTTAACGCATTTGTATCGAGTTTAAATTTTCACAGTGTACCAAGAAGGGTATCCTTATTACTGCATACGCAACCACTTGACACTACAAGCCGTCGGGGGTGACTTATAAATTTTTAATTCTAAACTTGTACTATGCGTGCTCGTGCATTAGACTACCAAGAAGGGTATCCTTATTACTGCATACGGAACCACTTGGCGCTACAACCCGTCGGGGGTGACTTATAAATTTTTAATTCTAAACTTGTGCTATGCGTGCTCGTGCATTAGACAAAAATGTTTTTCCTTACTTTAACGCACTTGTATCCAGTTCAAATTTTCACAGTCTACCAAGAAGGGTATCCTTATTACTGCATACGCATGCACTTGGCGCTACAAACCGTCGGGGGTGACTTATAAATTTTTAATTCTAAACTTGTACTATGCGTGTTCGTGCATTATCCAAAAATGGTTTTCCTTACTTTAACGCATTTGTATCCGGTTCAAATTTTCACAGTCTACCGAGAAGGGTATCCTTGTTACTGCATACGCAACCACTTGGCGCTACAAACAGTCGGGGGTGACTTCTAAATTTTTAATTCTAAACTTGTACTATGAGTGTTCGTGCATTATCCAAAAATGGTTTTCCTTACTTTAACGCATTTGTATCCAGTTTAAATTTTCACAGTCTACCGAGAAGGGTGTCCTTGTTACTGCATACGCAACCACTTGACACTACAAGCCGTGGGGGGTGACTTAGAAATTTTAATTCTAAACTTGTACTATTCGTGTTCGTGCATTAGACAAAATTGTTTTTCCTTACTTTAACGCATTTGTATCCGGTTCAAATTTTCACAGTCTACCAAGGAGGGTATCCTTATTACTGCATACGCATGCACTTATCGCTACAAACCGTCGGGGGTGACTTATAAATTTTTAATTCTAAACTTGTACTATGCGTGTTCGTGCATTATCCAAAAATGGTTTTCCTTACTTTAACGCATTTGTATCGAGTTCAAATTTTCACAGTGTACCAAGAAGGGTATCCTCATTACTGCATACGCAACCACTTGATACTACAAGCCGTCGGGGGTGACTTATAAATTTTTAATTCTAAACTTGTACTATGCGTGCTCGTGCATTAGACTACCAAGAAGGGTATCCTTATTACTGCATACGCAACCACTTGGCACTACAACCCGTCGGGGGTGACTTATAAATTTTTAATTCTAAACTTGTGCTACGCGTGCTCGTGCATTAGACAAAAATGTTTTTCCTTACTTTAACGCACTTGTATCCAGTTCAAATTTTCACAGTCTACCAAGAACGGTATCCTTATTACTGCATACGCAACCACTTGGCGCTACAAGCCGTGGGGGTGACTTAGAAATTTTTAATTCTAAACTTGTACTATTCGTGTTCGTGCATTAGACAAAATTGTTTTTCCTTACTTTAACGCATTTGTATCCGGTTCAAATTTTCACAGTCTACCAAGAAGGGTATCCTTATTACTGCATACGCATGCACTTAGCGCTACAAACCGTCGGGGGTGACTTATAAATTTTTAATTCTAAACTTGTTCTATGCGTGTTCGTGCATTATCCAAAAATGGTTTTCCTTACTTTAACGCATTTGTATCCGGTTCAAATTTTCACAGTCTACCGAGAAGGGTATCCTTGTTACTGCATACGCAACCACTTGGCGCTACAAACAGTCGGGGGTAACTTCTAAATTTTTAATTCTAAACTTGTACTATGCGTGTTCGTGCATTATCCAAAAATGGTTTTCCTTACTTTAACGCATTTGTATCCAGTTCAAATTTTCACAGTCTACCGAGAAGGGTATCCTTGTTACTGCATACGCAACCACTTGGCGCTACAAACCGTCGGGGGTGACTTATAAATTTCTAATTCTAAACTTGTACTATGCGTGTTCGTGCATTATCCAAAAATGGTTTTCCTTACTTTAACGCATTTGTATCCAGTTCAAATTTTCACAGTCTACCGAGAAGGGTATCCTTGTTACTGCATACGCAACTACTTGGCGCTACAAACCGTCGGGGGTGACTTATAAATTTCTAATTCTAAACTTGTACTATGCGTGTTCGTGCATTATCCAAAAATGGTTTTCCTTACTTTAACGCATTTGTATCCAGTTCAAATTTTTACAGACTACCGAGAAGGGTATCCTTATTACTGCATACGCAACCACTTGGCGCTACAACCCGTCGGGGGTGACTTATAAATTTTTAATTCTAAACTTGTGCTATGCGTGCTCGTGCATTAGACAAAAATGTTTTTCCTTACGTTAACGTACTTGTATCCAGTTCAAATTTTCACAGTCTACCAAGAACGGTATCCTTATTACTGCATACGCAACCACTTGGCGCTACAAGCCGGCGGGGGTGAATTATAAATTTTTAATTCTAAACTTGTACTATGCGTGCTCGTGCATTAGCCAAAAATGGTTATCCTTACTTTAACGCACTTGTTTCCAGTTCAAACTTTCACAGTCTATCAAGAAGGGTATCCTAATTACTGCATACGCAACCACTTGGCGCTACAAGCCTTCGGGGGTGACTTATAAATTTTTAAATCTAAACTTATACCATGCGTGCTCGTGCATTAGACAAAAATATTTTTCCTTAGTTTAACGCATTTGTATCCAGTTCAAATTTTATTATTATTGCATACGCAACACTTGGCGCTACAAGCCTTCGGGGGTGACTTATAAATTTTTAAATCTAAACTTATACTATGCGTGTTCGTGCATTAGACAAAAATGTTTTTCCTTACTTTAACGCATTTGTCTCCAGGTCAAATTTTCACAGTCTACCAAGAAGGGTGTATCCTTATTACTGCATACGCAACCACTTGGCGCTACAAGCCGTCGGGGGTGACTTATTAATTTTTAATTCTAAACTTGTACTATGCGTGTTCGTGCATTAGCCAAAAATGTTTTTCCTTACTTTAACGCATTTGTATCCAGTTCAAATTTTCACAGTCTACCGAGAAGGGTGTAACCTTATTACTGCATACGCAACCACTTGGCGCTACAAGCCGGCGAGGGTGACTTATAAATTTTTAATTCTGAACTTGTACTGTGCGTGTTCGTGCATTAGACAAAAATGTTTTCCTTACTTTAACGCATTTGTATTCACTTCAAATTGTCAGTCTACCAAGAAGGGTATTCTTATTACTGCATACGCAACCACTTGGCGCTACAAGCCTTCGGGGGTGACTTATAATTTTTTAAATCTAAACTTATTCCATGCGTGCTCGTGCATTAGACAAAAATATTTTTCCTTACTTTAACGCATTTGTATCCAGTTCAAATTTTATTATTATTGCATACGCAACACTTGGCGCTACAAGCCGTCGGGGGTGACTTATTAATTTTTAATTCTGAACTTGTACTATGCGTGTTCGTGCATTAGACAAAAATGTTTTTCCTTACTTTAACGCATTTGTATCCCGTTCAAATTTTCACAGTCTACCAAGAAGGGTATCCTTATTACTGCATACGCAACCACTTGGCGCTACAAGGCGTGGGGGGTGACATAAATTTTTAATTCTAAACTTGTACTATGCGTGCTCGTGCATTAGACATAAATGTTTTTCTTTACTTTAACAAATTTGTTTCCAGTTCAAATTTTCACAGTCTACCAAGAAGGGTATCCTTATTACTGCATACGCAACCACTTGGCGCTACAAGCCTTCGGGGGTGACTTATAAATTTTTAATTCTGAACTTGTACTGTGCGTGTTCGTGCATTAGACAAAAATGTTTTCCTTACTTTAACGCATTTGTATTCACTTCAAATTGTCAGTCTACCAAGAAGGGTATTCTTATTACTGCATACGCAACCACTTGGCGCTACAAGCCTTCGGGGGTGACTTATAATTTTTTAAATCTAAACTGATACTATGCGTGTTCGTGCATTAGACAAAAATGTTTTTCCTTATTTTAACGCAGTTGTATGCAGTTCAAATTTTCACAGTCTATCAAGAAGGGTATCCTTATTATTGCATACGCAACCACTTGGCGCTACAAGCCTTCGGGGGTTACTTATAGATTTTTAAATCTAAACTTATACTATGCGTGTTCGTGCATTAGACAAAAATGTTTTTCCTTACTTTAACGCATTTGTATCCAGGTCAAATTTTCACAGTCTACCAAGAAGGGTGTATCCTTATTACTGCATACGCAACCACTTAGCGCTACAAGCCGTCGGGGGTGACTTATTAATTTTTAATTCTGAACTTGTACTATGCGTGTTCGTGCATTAGACAAAAATGTTTTTCCTTACTTTAACGCATTTGTATCCAGTTCAAATTTTCACAGTCTACCAAGAAGGGTATCCTTATTACTGCATACGCAACCACTTGGCGCTACAAGCCGTCGGGGGTAACTTATAAATTTTTAATTCTAAACTTGTACTATGCGTGTTCGTGCATTAGCCAAAAATGTTTTTCCTTACTTTAACGCATTTGTATCCAGTTCAAATTTTCAGTCTACCAAAAAGGGTATCCTTATTACTGCATACGCAACCACTTGGCGCTACAAGCCGTCGGGGGTGGCTTATCATCTTTAATTCTAAACTTGTACTATGCGTGCTCGTGCATTAGACATAAATGTTTTTCCTTACTTTAACGCATTTGTAATCACTTCAAATTCTCAGTCTACCAAGAAGGGTATCCTTATTACTGCATACGCAACCACTTGGCGCTACAAGCCTTCGGGGGTGACTTATAAATTTTTAATTCTAAACTTGTACTATGCGTGTTCGTGCATTAGACAAAAATATTTTTCCTTACTTTAACGCATTTGTATCCAGTTCAAATTTTCACAGTCTACCAAGAAGGGTATCCTTATTACTGCATACGCAACCACTTGGCGCTACAAGCCGTCGGGAGTGACATAAATTTTTAATTCTAAACTTGTACTATGCGTGTTCGTGCATTATCCAAAAATGGTTTGCCTTACTTTAACGCATTTGTATCCAGTTCAAATTTTCACAGTCTACCAAGAAGGGTATCTTTGATACTGCATACGCAACCACTTTGCGCTACAAACCGTCGGGGGTGACTTATAAATTTTTAATTCTAAACTTGTACTATGCGTGTTCGTGCATTATCCAAAAATGGTTTTCCTTACTTTAACGCATTTGTATCCAGTTCAAATTTTCACAGTCTAGCAAGAAGGGTATCCTTATTACTGCATACGCAACTACTTGGCGCTACAAACCGTGGGGGGTGACTTATAAATTTTTAATTCTAAACTTGTACTATGCGTGTTCGTGCATTATCCAAAAAAGGTTTTCCTTACTTTAACGCATTTGTATTCAGTTCAAATTTTCACATTCTACCAAAAAGGGTATTCTTATTACTGAATACGCAACCACTTGGCGCTACAAACCGTCGGGGGTGACTTATAAATTTTTAATTCTAAACTTGTACTATGCGTGTTCGTGCATTATCCAAAAATGGTTTGCCTTACTTTAACGCATTTGTATCCAGTTCAAATTTTCACAGTCTACCAAGAAGGGTATCCTTGATACTGCATACGCAACCACTTTGCGCTACAAACCGTCGGGGGTGACTTATAAATTTTTAATTCTAAACTTGTACTATGCGTGTTCGTGCATTATCCAAAAATGGTTTTCCTTACTTTAACGCATTTGTATCCAGTTCAAATTTTCACAGTCTAGCAAGAAGGGTATCCTTATTACTGCATACGCAACTACTTGGCGCTACAAACCGTGGGGGGTGACTTATAAATTTTTAATTCTAAACTTGTACTATGCGTGCTCGTGCATTAGACATAAATGTTTTTCCTTACTTTAACGCATTTGTAATCACTTCAAATTCTCAGTCTACCAAGAAGGGTATCCTTATTACTGCATACGCAACCACTTGGCGCTACAAGCCTTCGGGGGTGACTTATAAATTTTTAATTCTAAACTTGTACTATGCGTGTTCGTGCATTAGACAAAAATATTTTTCCTTACTTTAACGCATTTGTATCCAGTTCAAATTTTCACAGTCTACCAAGAAGGGTATCCTTATTACTGCATACGCAACCTCTTGGCGCTACAAGCCGTCGGGAGTGACATAAATTTTTAATTCTAAACTTGTACTATGCGTGTTCGTGCATTATCCAAAAATGGTTTGCCTTACTTTAACGCATTTGTATCCAGTTCAAATTTTCACAGTCTACCAAGAAGGGTATCCTTGATACTGCATACGCAACCACTTTGCGCTACAAACCGTCGGGGGTGACTTATAAATTTTTAATTCTAAACTTGTACTATGCGTGTTCGTGCATTATCCAAAAATGGTTTTCCTTACTTTAACGTATTTGTATCCAGTTCAAATTTTCACAGTCTAGCAAGAAGGGTATCCTTATTACTGCATACGCAACTACTTGGCGCTACAAACCGTGGGGGGTGACTTATAAATTTTTAATTCTAAACTTGTACTATGCGTGTTCGTGCATTATCCAAAAAAGGTTTTCCTTACTTTAACGCATTTGTATTCAGTTCAAATTTTCACATTCTACCAAAAAGGGTATTCTTATTACTGAATACGCAACCACTTGGCGCTACAAACCGTCGGGGGTGACTTATAAATTTTTAATTCTAAACTTGTACTATGCGTGTTCGTGCATTATCCAAAAATGGTTTTCCTTACTTTAACGCATTTGTATCCACTTCAAATTTTCAGTCTACCAAGAAGGGTATCCTTATTACTGCATACGCAACCACTGGGCGCTACAAGCCGTCGGGGGTGACTTATACATTTTTAATTCTAAACTTGTACTATGCGTGTTCGTGCATTATCCAAAAATGGTTTTCCTTACTTTAACGCATTTGTATCCAGTTCAAATTTTCACAGTCTAGCAAGAAGGGTATCCTTATTACTGCATACGCATGCACTTGGCGCTACAAACCGTCGGGGTGACTTATAAATTTTTAATTCTAAACTTGTACTATGCGTGTTCGTGCATTATCCAAAAAAGGTTTTCCTTACTTTAACGCATTTGTATCCATTTAAAATTTTCACAGTCTACCAAGAAGGGTATCCTTATTACTGCATACGCAACCACTTGGCGCTACAAGCCGTCGGGGGTGACTTATACATTTTTAAATCTAAAGTTGTACTATGCGTGCTCGTGCATTAGACAAAAATGTTTTTCTTTACTTTAACGCATTTGTATCCAGTTCAAATTTTCAGTCTACCAAGAAGGCTATTCTTATTACTGCATACGCAACCACTTGGCGCTACAAACCGTCGGGGGTGACTTATAAATTTTTAATTCTAAACTTGTACTATGCGTGTTCGTGCATTATCCAAAAATGGTTTTCCTTACTTTAACGCTTTTGTATCCAGTTCAAACTTTCACATTCTACTAAGAAATGTATCCTTATTACTGCATACGCAACCACTTGGCGCTACAAACCGTCGGGGGTGACTTATAAATTTTTAATTCTAAACTTGTACTATGCGTGTTCGTGTATTATCCAAAAATGGTTTTCCTTACTTTAACGCATTTGTATCCTGTTCAAATTTTCACAGTCTACCGAGAAGGGTATCCTTGTTACTGCATACGCAACCACTTGGCGCTACAAACAGTCGGGGGTGACTTCTAAATTTTTAATTCTAAACTTGTACTATGCGTGTTCGTGCATTATCCAAAAATGGTTTTCCTTACTTTAACGCATTTGTATCCAGTTCAAATTTTCACAGTCTACCGAGAAGGGTATCCTTGTTACTGCATACGCAACCACTTGGCGCTACAAACCGTCGGGGGTGACATAAATTTTTAATTCTAAACTTGTACTATGCGTGTTCGTGCATTATCCAAAAATGGTTTTCCTAACTTTAACGCATTTGTATCCAGTTCAAATTTTCACAGTCTACCGAGAAGGGTATCCTTGTTACTGCATACGCAACCTCTTGGCGCTACAAACCGTCGGGGTGACTTATAAATTTTTAATTCTAAACTTGTTCTATGCGTGTTCGTGCATTATCCAAAAATGGTTTTCCTTACTTTAACGCACTTGTATCCAGTTCAAATTTTCACAGTCTACCAAGAACGGTATCCTTATTACTGCATACGCAACCACTTGGGGCTACAAACCGTCGGGGGTGACTTATAAATTTTTAATTCTAAACTTGTACTATGCGTGTTCGTGCATTATCCAAAAATGGTTTTCCTTACTTTAACGCATTTGTATCCAGTTCAAATTTTCACAGTCTACCGAGGAGGGTATCCTTGTTACTGCATACGCAACCACTTGGCGCTACAAACCGTCGGGGTGACTTATAAATTTTTAATTCTAAACTTGTACTATGCGTGTTCGTGCATTATCCAAAAATGGTTTTCCTTACTTTAACGCATTTGTATCCAGTTCAAATTTTCACAGTCTACCGAGGAGGGTATCCTTATTACTGCATACGCAACCACTTGATACTACAACCCGTCGGGGGTGACTTATAAATTTTTAATTCTAAACTTGTGCTATGCGCGCTCGTGCATTAGACAAAAATGTTTTTCCTTACTTTAACGCACTTGTATCCAGTTCAAATTTGCACAGTCTACCAAGAACGGTATCCTTATTACTGCATACGCAACCACTTGGCGCTACAAGCCGTGGGGGGTGACTTAGAAATTTTTAATTCTAAACTTGTACTATTCGTGTTCGTGCATTAGACAAAATTGTTTTTCCTTACTTTAACGCATTTGTATCCGGTTCAAATTTTCACAGTCTACCAAGAAGGGTATCCTTATTACTGCATACGCATGCACTTGGCGCTACAAACCGTCGGGGGTGACATAAATTTTTAATTCTAAACTTGTACTATGCGTGTTCGTGCATTATCCAAAAATAGTTTTCCTTACTTTAACGCATTTGTATCCGGTTCAAATTTTCACAGTCTACCGAGAAGGGTATCCTTGTTACTGCATACGCAACCACTTGGCGCTACAAACAGTCGGGGGTGACTTCTAAATTTTTTATTCTAAACTTGTACTATGGGTGTTCGTGCATTATCCAAAAATGGTTTTCCTTACTTTAACGCATTTGTATCCAGTTCAAATTTTCACATTCTACCGAGAAGGGTATCCTTGTTACTGCATACGCAACCACTTGGCGCTACAAACCGTCGGGGTGACTTATAAATTTTTAATTCTAAACTTGTTCTATGCGTGTTCGTGCATTATCCAAAAATGGTTTTCCTTACTTTAACGCATTTGTATCGAGTTCAAATTTTCACAGTGTACCAAGAAGGGTATCCTTATTACTGCATACGCAACCACTTGACACTACAAGACGTCGGGGTGACATAAATTTTTAATTCTAAACTTGTACTATGCGTGCTCGTGCATTAGACTACCAAGAAGGGTATCCTTATTAGTGCATACGCAACCACTTGGCGCTACAACCCGTCGGGGGTGACTTATAAATTTTTAATTCTAAACTTGTACTATTCGTGTTCGTGCATTAGACAAAAATGTTTTTCCTTACTTTAACGCACTTGTATGTGTATGTGTATGTGTATGTGTACGTGTACGTGTACGTGTATGTGTATGTGCATGTGCATGTGTATGTGCATGTGCATGTGCATGTGCATGTGCATGTGCATGTGCATGTGCATGTGCATGTGCATGTGCATGTGTATGTGCATGTGCATGTGCACGTGCACGTGTACGTGTACGTGTACGTGTACGTGTACGTGACGTGTACGTGTACGTGTACGTGTACGTGTACGTGTACGTGTACGTGTACGTGTACGTGTACGTGTACGTGTACGTGTACGTGTACGTGTACGTGTACGTGTACGTGTACGTGTACGTGTACGTGTACGTGTACGTGTATGTGTATGTGTATGTGTATGTGTATGTGTATGTGTATGTGTATGTGTATGTGTATGTGTATGTGTATGTGTATGTGTATGTGTGTGTGTGTGTGTGTGTGTGTATGTGTGTGTGTATGTGTGTGTGTATGTGTGTATGTGTGTATGTGTGTGTGTGTATGTGTGTGTGTGTGTATGTGTGTATGTGTGTATGTGTGTATGTGTGTATGTGTGTATGTGTGTATGTGTGTATGTGTGTATGTGTGTATGTGTGTATGTGTGTATGTGTGTATGTGTGTATGTGTGTATGTGTGTATGTGTGTATGTGTGTATGTGTGTATGTGTGTATGTGTGTATGTGTGTATGTTTGTATGTGTGTATGTGTGTATGTGTGTATGTGTGTATGTGTGTATGTGTGTATGTGTGTATGTGTGTATGTGTGTATGTGTGTATGTTTGTATGTGTGTATGTGTGTATGTGTGTATGTGTGTATGTGTGTATGTGTGTATGTGTGTATGTGTGTATGTGTGTATGTGTGTATGTGTGTATGTGTGTATGTGTGTATGTGTGTATGTGTGTATGTGTGTATGTGTGTATGTGTGTATGTGTGTATGTGTGTATGTGTGTATGTGTGTATGTGTGTATGTGTGTATGTGTGTATGTGTGTATGTGTGTATGTGTGTATGTGTGTGTGTGTGTGTGTGACAAACCGTCGGGGTGACTTATAAATTTTTAATTCTAAACTTGTACTATGCGTGTTCGTGCATTATCCAAAAATGGTTTTCCTTACTTTAACGCATTTGTATCCAGTTCAAATTTTCACAGTCTACCGAGGAGGGTATCCTTATTACTGCATACGCAACCACTTGATACTACAACCCGTCGGGGGTGACTTATAAATTTTTAATTCTAAACTTGTGCTATGCGCGCTCGTGCATTAGACAAAAATGTTTTTCCTTACTTTAACGCACTTGTATCCAGTTCAAATTTGCACAGTCTACCAAGAACGGTATCCTTATTACTGCATACGCAACCACTTGGCGCTACAAGCCGTGGGGGGTGACTTAGAAATTTTTAATTCTAAACTTGTACTATTCGTGTTCGTGCATTAGACAAAATTGTTTTTCCTTACTTTAACGCATTTGTATCCGGTTCAAATTTTCACAGTCTACCAAGAAGGGTATCCTTATTACTGCATACGCATGCACTTGGCGCTACAAACCGTCGGGGGTGACATAAATTTTTAATTCTAAACTTGTACTATGCGTGTTCGTGCATTATCCAAAAATTGTTTTCCTTACTTTAACGCATTTGTATCCGGTTCAAATTTTCACAGTCTACCGAGAAGGGTATCCTTGTTACTGCATACGCAACCACTTGGCGCTAGAAACAGTCGGGGGTGACTTCTAAATTTTTTATTCTAAACTTGTACTATGGGTGTTCGTGCATTATCCAAAAATGGTTTTCCTTACTTTAACGCATTTGTATCCAGTTCAAATTTTCACATTCTACCGAGAAGGGTATCCTTGTTACTGCATACGCAACCACTTGGCGCTACAAACCGTCGGGGTGACTTATAAATTTTTAATTCTAAACTTGTTCTATGCGTGTTCGTGCATTATCCAAAAATGGTTTTCCTTACTTTAACGCATTTGTATCGAGTTCAAATTTTCACAGTGTACCAAGAAGGGTATCCTTATTACTGCATACGCAACCACTTGACACTACAAGACGTCGGGGTGACTTATAAATTTTTAATTCTAAACTTGTACTATGCGTGCTCGTGCATTAGACTACCAAGAAGGGTATCCTTATTAGTGCATACGCAACCACTTGGCGCTACAACCCGTCGGGGGTGACTTATAAATTTTTAATTCTAAACTTGTACTATTCGTGTTCGTGCATTAGACAAAAATGTTTTTCCTTACTTTAACGCACTTGTATGTGTATGTGTATGTGTATGTGTATGTGTATGTGTACGTGTACGTGTACGTGTACGTGTATGTGTATGTGCATGTGCATGTGTATGTGCATGTGCATGTGCATGTGCATGTGCATGTGCATGTGCATGTGCATGTGTATGTGCATGTGCATGTGCACGTGCACGTGTACGTGTACGTGTACGTGTACGTGTACGTGTACGTGTACGTGTACGTGTACGTGTACGTGTACGTGTACGTGTACGTGTACGTGCACGTGCACGTGCATGTACATGTGCATGTGAATGTGCATGTGCATGTGCATGTGCATGTGTACGTGTACGTGTACGTGTACGTGTACGTGTACGTGTACGTGTACGTGTACGTGTACGTGTACGTGTACGTGTACGTGTACGTGTACGTGTACGTGTACGTGTACGTGTACGTGTACGTGTACGTGTACGTGTACGTGTACGTGTACGTGTACGTGTATGTGTATGTGTATGTGTATGTGTATGTGTATGTGTATGTGTATGTGTATGTGTATGTGTATGTGTATGTGTATGTGTATGTGTATGTGTGTGTGTGTGTGTATGTGTGTGTGTATGTGTGTGTGTGTGTATGTGTGTGTGTATGTGTGTATGTGTGTATGTGTGTGTGTGTGTATGTGTGTATGTGTGTATGTGTGTATGTGTGTATGTGTGTATGTGTGTATGTGTGTATGTGTGTATGTGTGTATGTGTGTATGTGTGTATGTGTGTATGTTTGTATGTGTGTATGTGTGTATGTGTGTATGTGTGTATGTGTGTATGTGTGTATGTGTGTATGTGTGTATGTGTGTATGTTTGTATGTGTGTATGTGTGTATGTGTGTATGTGTGTATGTGTGTATGTGTGTATGTGTGTATGTGTGTATGTGTGTATGTGTGTATGTGTGTATGTGTGTATGTGTGTATGTGTGTATGTGTGTATGTGTGTATGTGTGTATGTGTGTATGTGTGTATGTGTGTATGTGTGTATGTGTGTATGTGTGTGTGTGTGTGTGTGTGTGTGTGTGTATGTGTGTATGTGTGTATGTGTGTATGTGTGTATGTGTGTGTGTGTGTGTGTGTGTGTATGTGTGTATGTGTGTATGTGTGTGTGTGTGTGTGTGTGTGTGTGTATGTGTGTATGTGTGTATGTGTGTATGTGTGTATGTGTGTAAGTGTGTATGTGTGTATGTGTGTATGTGTGTAAGTGTGTAAGTGTGTAAGTGTGTAAGTGTGTATGTGTGTATGTGTGTATGTGTGTATGTGTGTATGTGTATATGTGTGTATGTGTGTATGTGTGTATGTGTGTGTGTGTGTGTGTGTGTGTGTATGTGTGTATGTGTGTATGTGTGTATGTGCGTATGTGCGTATGTGCGTATGTGCGTATGTGTGTATGTGTGTATGTGTGTATGTGTGTGTGTGTGTGTGTGTGTGTGTGTGTGTGTGTGTGTGGATGTGTGTGTGGATGTTGGATCCACGATTTCTCAAATACTATAAGACTTAAGACATTTTTAGAATCTATCGTGCTACTGTTTCATATTGCCAATAATTATAAACAATATTCCGTAGAATTCAAGTGTATTACTCACTATGCGTTACGCATCGTAGGTGATGAACTATGAAGTATTATATGAACGGTAGTCCAATAATACAAACGTGAACACAAAATGCTACGAGCCGTCGGGGATCACTTATAAATTATTTATTCTTAACTTACACTATGCGAGCATAAGATATTTTTCCTACAACCGTGCGTAAAGTACAACTTTACGCACTCTTTACAGTGTGTAAAGTGTCACTTTTCAAGCACTAGTGCGTGAAAAGTAAATAGGCGTTGCTAGGCAACATACACATTTAGTTTGTTTATCTGCAACTAGATAATTATTGGGTAAATAATGAAATTTATTAAATATTAATAATGTACAATTTTATTGTTTTATTAAAAGATTTAATAGATATAAGTAATTCTTATTTTTAACATAATGAGTTCGAACATCAAACTTAACCTAATTTGTAATGTTTATATTGAATGTACAACTTGTACAGTTTTTGAAAACTAATCCACTTGCCTCGCTTATTGTTCTGAATGTTTCATTTTCATTTTGCACTTGCATAGTATTATGATGAGTCACAGCATTAACAGTATATGAAGATGTCTGGGGAACATTACTCAATATTTGATTTGAAATATTGATCTTCTTGTTTATTGTGCTTTCCACATAACCTTCTGCAACTGTAGATGATTTCCATCCCCCGTGTTGCTTCACCGTCAAAATATCACCACCAGCGTCTGCAAGCATAGTTGCCGATGACCGCCTAAAGCACCAGTGTATATTTCTGGATTAGGTAATCCCAAATATTTAGCAATGACAAAAGGCATCTTGCCAAACGTATTAATGCCGACCGGCTGTTTAATGCATTTGTTGTTCACATATTTTAAAAATAATCGAGATGTTCCAACATTCAAAGGTCTTAATGCAATGTATTGTCTTACGTATGACAAATAATCTAATGTACCGTTAGGGTTCAAAATTGTAAAAACTCTCTCCACATCTGTTTTAGATGCTTGAATTCTTACAACTATAACTGCACCTTTATCTTCCAAATCATTTATTGTTAGTTTCATCAGTTCTTCTCTGCGACAGGCCCCAGCAATACCAATTATAGACGCAACCTTAAAATATTTGTCATTGGATACATTATATAACGGATATTTTTATTAATACTAACCTTTATCATTAAATATTCTGCATTTGGGGCTTCCAGTATAAACTTTATAAAGTTATCTTTTTCGAGTATGCCTGATTTTTTGGGTTTGTAACCTTTATTTTTTTGCTTCAAATATGATATTAACTTGTGATAATTTGAGATGTCAATGTCATTTTTAACTTTTAAAGTCGCCTTTAACATCGAATAAAACGACCATAAAGTTGCCGGTTTATAGTTTTTTAATTCGTCGGAAAAATATGCCAACAAAACATTCTCGGAATATTTTGTAACTACATTCTTTTGGCACCAGTTAGTAAATAATGTATATTGTTTTTCGTAAAGGTTAACAGATTTTTTGGGCAGTAAATGGTAACTAGCTTGTTTGGCAGTTTCGACTAAATCTGGTGGAGTGCAATCAAAATATTCAAAATCCTCCATACTTCTAGCAATTTCTCTAAAAATAAAATAAAAAAACAAGGTTAATTTATAAAACATACATTTTAAATATTACTTACCGTAATACTGTAGATGAGATAACCTGAAATCGAAATGAAATATTTACAGCTCCAACACGTGTAGCTGTTTTGTGTTTATGTTTGCTGTTGCATTATGGGATTGAAGAACTCATGAACTGTCCGCAAAATGGCGACACCTGTTATCGTAAGTGTGAGTAAATTTTTATCTCAATACACGGTGTGCTACGAGTACAGTAAGAATTAAAAATGGTAAGTAAAACATACCAGAATTTAACAATATTTGCAAAAATTAAATATATTATTTATTTCTTTCATTTTAAATTTTTGAATATTTGTATTATCATTCGTTGCTATCGTAACAGTATCTTACACAATTCAAGGCGGTCGTCAATGCATCTTTTAAATTAATTTTTATTAATATTTCGGTTGTAGGAAAAATGTTGTATGCAACACGTGTGTAAAGTAGTTTTTTATCTCGTGCTTTAATTTCCGCATTCGGCTGCGCCTCATGCGTAAAACATCGCACTCGATCAAAAAAGTACTACTTTACACACTTGTTGCATAAATAACTATTTTTCTTACTTTATCGCATTTGTATCCAATTCATATTTTCACAGCCTACCAGAAAGGGTACCCTAATACTGTATACGCAACCACTTGGCGCTACAAGCCATCGGAGGTGATTTATTAATAATTAATTCTCAACTTAAACTGTGCGAGAATAAGAGATTTTTTTCTTACTTTAACGTATTTGTATCCAATTTATATACTCACAACCTACCAAGAAGGGTAGCGTAGTACTTGCATACGCAACCACTTGGCGCTACAAGCCGTCGGGGGTGACTTATAAATTTTTAATTCTAAACTTGTACTCTGCGTGTTCGTGCATTATCCAAAAATGTTTTTCCTTACTTTAACGCATTTGTATCCAGTTCAAATTTTCACAACCTACCAAGAAGGGTATCCTTATTACTGCATACGCAACCACTTGGCGCTACAAGCCGTCGGGGGTGACTTATAAATTTTTAATTCTAAACTTGTACTAGGCGTGTTCGTGCATTAGACAAAAATGTTTTTCCTTACTTTAACGCATTTGTATCCGGTTCAAATTTTCACAGTCTACCAAGAAGGGTATCCTTGTTACTGCATACGCAACCACTTGGCGCTACAAACCGTCGGGGGTGACTTATAAATTCTTAATTCTAAACTTGTACTATGCGTGTTCGTGCATTAGACAAAAATGTATTTCCTTACTTTAACGCATTTGTATCCAGTTCAAATTTTCACAGTCTACCAAGAAGGGTATCCTTATGTGTATGTGTATGTGTATGTGTATGTGTATGTGTATGTGTATGTGTATGTGTATGTGTATGTGTATGTGTATGTCGGGGGTGACTTATAAATTTTTAATTCTAAACTTGTACTATGCGTGTTCGTGCATTATCCAAAAATGGTTTTCCTTACTTTAACGCATTTGTATCCAGTTCAAATTTTCACAGTCTACCAAGAAGGGTATCCTTGTTACTGCATACGCAACCACTTGGCGCTACAAACCGTCGGGGGTGACTTATAAATTTTTAATTCTAAACTTGTACTATGCGTGTTCGTGCATTAGACAAAAATGTATTTCCTTACTTTAACGCATTTGTATCCAGTTCAAATTTTCACAGTCTACCAAGAAGGGTATTCTTATTACTGCATACGCAACCACTTGGCGCTACAAGCCGTCGGGGGTGACTAATAAATTTTTAATTCTAAACTTGTACTATGCGTGTTCGTGCATTATCCAAAAATGGTTTTCCTTACTTTAACGCATTTGTAGCCGGTTCAAATTTTCACAGACTACCAAGAAGGGTATCCTTATTACAGCATACGCAACCACTTGGCCCTACAAACCGTCGGGGGTGACTTATAAATTTTTAATTATAAACTTGTACTATGCATGTTCGTGCATTATCCAAAATGGTTTTCCTTACTTTAACGCATTTGTATCCAGTTTAAATTTTCACAGTCTACCGAGAAGGGTATCCTTGTTACTGCATACGCAACCACTTGGCGCTACAAACCGTCGGGGGTGACTTATAAATTTTTAATTCTAAACTTGTACTATGCGTGTTCGTGCATTATCCAAAAATGGTTTTCCTTACTTTAACGCATTTGTATCCGGTTCAAATTTTCACAGTCTACCGAGAAGGGTATCCTTGTTACTGCCTACGCAACCTCTTGGCGCTACAAACAGTCGGGGGTGACTTATAAATTTTTAATTCTAAACTTGTAATATGCGTGTTCGTGCATTATCCAAAAATGGTTTTCCTTACTTTAACGCATTTGTATCCAGTTCAAATTTTCACAAACTACCGAGAAGGGTATTCTTGTTACTGCTTACGCAACCACTTGGCGCTACAAACCGTCGGGGTGACTTATAAATTTTTAATTCTAAACTTGTACTATGCGTGTTCGTGCATTATCCAAAAATGGTTTTCCTTACTTTAACGCATTTGTATCGAGTTCAAATTTTCACAGTCTACCAAGAAGGGTATCCTTATTACTGCATACGCAACCACTTGACGCTACAAGCCGTCGGGGGTGACTTATAAATTTTTAATTCTAAACTTGTACTATGCGTGCTCGTGCATTAGACTACCAAGAAGGGTATCCTTATTACTGCATACGCAACCACTTGGCGCTACAACCCGTCGGGGGTGACTTATAAATTTTTAATTCTAAACTTGTACTATGCGTGTTCGTGCATTATCCAAAAATGGTTTTCCTTACTTTAACGCATTTGTATCGAGTTCAAATTTTCACAGTCTACCAAGAAGGGCATCCTTATTACTGCATACTCAACCACTTGGCGCTATAACCCGTCGGGGGTGACTTATAAATTTTTAATTCTAAACTTGTACTATGCGTGCTCGTGCATTAGACAAAAATGTTTTTCCTTACTTTAACGCGTTTGTATCCGGTTCTTATTGTCACAGTCTACCAAGAAGGGTATCCTTATTACTGCATACGCAACCACTTGACGCTACAAGCCGTCGGGGGTGACTTATAAATTTTTAATTCTAAACTTGTACTATGCGTGCTCGTGCATTAGACTACCAAGAAGGGTATCCTTATTACTGCATACGCAACCACTTGGCGCTACAACCCGTCGAGGGTGACTTATAAATTTTTAATTCTAAACTTGTACTATGCGTGCTCGTGCATTAGAGAAAAATGTTTTTCCTTACTTTAACGCATTTGTATCCAGTTCAAATTTTCACAGTCTACCAAGAAGGGTATCCTTATTACTGCATACGCAACCACTTGGCGCTACAACCCGTCGAGGGTGACTTATAAATTTTTAATTCTAAACTTGTACTATGCGTGCTCGTGCATTAGACAAAAATGTTTTTCCTTACTTTAACGCATTTGTATCCAGTTCAAATTTTCACAGTCTACTAAGAAAGGTATCCTTATTACTGCATACGCAACCACTTGGCGCTACAAGCCGTGGGGGGTGACTTAGAAATTTTTAATTCTAAACTTGTACTATGCGTGTTCGTGCATTAGACAAAAATGTTTTTCCTTACTTTAACGCATTTGTATCCGGTTCAAATTTTTACAGTCTACCAAGAAGGGTATCCTTATTACTGCATACGCATGCACTTGGCGCTACAAATCGTCGGGGTGACTTATAAATTTTCAATTCTAAACTTGTACTATGCGTGTTCGTGCATGATCCAAAAATGGTTTTCCTTACTTTAACGCATTAGTATCCATTTCAAATTTTCACAGTCTACCAAGAAGGGTATCCTTATTACTGCATACGCAACCACTTGGCGCTACAAGCCGTCGGGGGTGACTTATACATTTTTAATTCTAAAGTTGTACTATGCGTGCTCGTGCATTAGACAAAAATGTTTTTCCTTACTTTAACGCATTTGTATCCAGTTCAAATTTTCACAGTCTACCAAGAAGGGTATCCTTATTACTGCATACGCAACCACTTGGCGCTACAAGCCGTCGGGGGTGACATACATTTTTCATTCTAAACTTGTACTATGCGTGCTCGTGCATTAGACAAAAATGTTTTCCCTTACTTTAACGCATTTGTATCCAGTTCAAATTTTCACAGTCTACCAAGAAGGGCATCCTTATTACTGCATACTCAACCACTTGGCGCTATAACCCGTCGGGGGTGACTTATAAATTTTTAATTATAAACTTGTACTATGCGTGCTCGTGCATTAGACAAAAATGTTTTTCCTTACTTTAACGCATTTGTATCCGGTTCATATTGTCACAGTCTACCAAGAAGGGTATCCTTATTACTGCATACGCAACCACTTGGCGCTACAAGCCGTCGGGGGTGACATACATTTTTAATTCTAAACTTGTACTATGCGTGCTCGTGCATTAGACAAAAATGTTTTTCCTTACTTTAACGCATTTGTATCCAGTTCAAATTTTCACAGTCTACCAAGAAGGGTATCCTTATTACTGCATACGCAACCACTTGACGCTACAAGCCGTCGGGGGTGACTTATAAATTTTTAATTCTAAACTTGTACTATGCGTGCTCGTGCATTAGACTACCAAGAAGGGTATCCTTATTACTGCATACGCAACCACTTGGCGCTACAACCCGTCGGGGGTGACTTATAAATTTTTAATTCTAAACTTGTACTATGCGTGCTCGTGCATTAGACAAAAATGTTTTTCTTTACTTTAACGCACTTGTATCCAGTTCAAATTTTCACAGTCTACCAAGAACGGTATCCTTATTACTGCATACGCAACCACTTGGCGCTACAAGCCGTGGGGGGTGACTTAGAAATTTTTAATTCTAAACTTGTACTATGCTTGTTCGTGCATTAGACAAAAATGTTTTTCCTTACTTTAACGCATTTGTATCCGGTTCAAATTTTTACAGTCTACCAAGAAGGGTATCCTTATTACTGCATACGCATGCACTTGGCGCTACAAATCGTCGTGGTGACTTATAAATTTTTAATTCTAAACTTGTACTATGCGTGCTCGTGCATTAGACTACCAAGAAGGGTATCCATATTACTGCATACGCAACCACTTGGCGCTACAACCCGTCGGGGGTGACTTATAAATTTTTAATTCTAAACTTGTACTATGCGTGCTCGTGCATTAGACAAAAATGTTTTTCCTTACTTTAACGCACTTGTATCCAGTTCAAATTTTCACAGTCTACCAAGAACGGTATCCTTATTACTGCATACGCAACCACTTGGCGCTACAAGCCGTGGGGGGTGACTTAGAAATTTTTAATTCTAAACTTGTACTATGCGTGTTCGTGCATTAGACAAAAATGTTTTTCCTTACTTTAGCGCATTTGTATCCGGTTCAAATTTTTACAGTGTACCAAGAAGGGTATCCTTATTACTGCATATGCATGCACTTGGCGCTACAAGCCGTCGGGGGTGACATACATTTTTAATTCTAAACTTGTACTATGCGTGCTCGTGCATTAGACAGAAATGTTTTTCCTTACTTTAACGCATTTGTATCCAGTTCAAATTTTATTATTATTGCATACGCAACACTTGGCGCTACAAGCCGGCGGGCGTGACTTATAAATTTTTAAATCTAAACTTATACCATGCGTGCTCGTGCATTAGACAAAAATGTTTTTCCATACTTTAACGCATTTGTATCCAGTTCAAATTTTATTATTATTGCATACGCAACACTTGGCGCTACAAGCCTTCGGGGGTGCCTTATAAATTTTTAAATCTAAACTTATACTATGCGTGTTCGTGCATTAGACAAAAATGTTTTTCCTTACTTTAACGCATTTGTCTCCTGGTCAAATTTTCACAGTCTACCAAGAATGGTGTATCCTTATTACTGCATACGCAACCACTTGGCGCTACAAGCCGTCGGGGGTGACTTATTAATTTTTAATTCTAAACTTGTACTCTGCGTGTTCGTGCATTAGCCAAAAATGTTTTTCCTTACTTTAACGCATTTGTATCCAGTTCAAATTTTCACAGTCTACCGAGAAGGGTGTAACCTTATTACTGCATACGCAACCACTTGGCGCTACAAGATGGCGGTGGTGACTTATAAATTTTTAATTCTGAACTTGTACTGTGCGTGTTCGTGCATTAGACAAAAATGTTTTCCTTACTTTAACGCATTTGTATTCACTTCAAATTGTCAGTCTACCAAGAAGGGTATCCTTATTACTGCATACGCAACCACTTGGCGCTACAAGCCGTCGGGGGTGACATACATTTTTAATTCTAAACTTGTACTATGCGTGCTCGTGCATTAGACAAAAATGTTTTCCTTACTTTAACGCATTTGTATCCAGTTCAAATTTTCACAGTCTACCAAGAAGGGTATCCTTATTACTGCATACGCAACCACTTGACGCTACAAGCCGTCGGGGGTGACTTATAAATTTTTAATTCTAAACTTGTACTATGCGTGCTCGTGCATTAGACTACCAAGAAGGGTATCCTTATTACTGCATACGCAACCACATGGCGCTACAACCCGTCGGGGGTGACTTATAAATTTTTAATTCTAAACTTGTACTATGCGTGCTCGTGCATTAGACAAAAATGTTTTTCCTCACTTTAACGCACTTGTATCCAGTTCAAATTTTCACTGTCTACCAAGAACGGTATCCTTATTACTGCATACGCAACCACTTGGCGCTACAAGCCGTGGGGGGTGACTTAGAAATTTTTAATTCTAAACTTGTACTATGCGTGCTCGTGCATTAGACAAAAATGTTTTTCCTTACTTTAACGCATTTGTATCCAGTTCAAATTTTCACAGTCTACCAAGAAGGGTATCCTTATTACTGCATACGCAACCACTTGACGCTACAAGCCGTCGGGGGTGACTTATAAATTTTTAATTCTAAACTTGTACTATGCGTGCTCGTGCATTAGACAAAAATGTTTTTCCTTACTTTAACGCACTTGTATCCAGTTCAAATTTTTACAGTCTACCAAGAACGGTATCCTTATTACTGCATACGCAACCACTTGGCGCTACAAGCCGTGGGGGGTGACTTAGAAATTTTTAATTCTAAACTTGTACTATGCGTGTTCGTGCATTAGAAAAAAATGTTTTTCCCTACTTTAACGCATTTGTATCCGGTTCAAATTTTTACAGTCTACCAAGAAGGGTATCCTTATTACTGCATATGCATGCACTTGGCGCTACAAACCGTCGGGGTGACTTATAAATTTTTAATTCTAAACTTGTACTATGCGTGTTCGTGCATTATCCAAAAATGGTTTTCCTTACTTTAACGCATTAGTATCCATTTCAAATTTTCACAGTCTACCAAGAATTGTATCCTTATTACTGCATACGCAACCACTTGACGCTACAAGCCGTCGGGGGTGACTTATACATTTTTAATTCTAAAGTTGTACTATGCGTGCTCGTGCATTAGACAAAAATGTTTTTCCTTACTTTAACGCATTTGTATCCAGTTCAAATTTTCACAGTCTATTAAGAAGGCTATCCTTATTACTGCATACGCAACAACTTGGCGCTACAAACCGTCGGGGGTGACTTATAAATTTTTAATTCTAAACTTGTACTATGCGTGTACGTGCATTCTCCAAAAATGGTTTTCCTTACTTTAACGCATTTGTATCCAGTTCAAATTTTCACAGTCTACCAAGAATGGTATCCTTATTACTGCATACACAACCACTTGGCGCTACAAACCGTCGGGGGTGACTTATAAATTTTTAATTCTAAACTTGTACTATGCGTGTTTGTGCATTATCCAAAAATAGTTTTCCTTACTTTAACGCATTTGTATCCAGTTCAAATTTTCACAGTCTACCGAGAAGGGTATCCTTATTACTGCATACGCAACCACTTGGCGCTACAAGCCATCGGGGGTGACATACATTTTTAATTCTAAACTTGTACTATGCGTGCTCGTGCATTAGACAAAAATGTTTTTCCTTACTTTAACGCATTTGTAACCAGTTCAAATTTTCACAGTCTACCAAGAAGGGTATCCTTATGACTGCATACGCAACCACTTGGCGCTACAAGCCGTCGGGGGTGACTTATAAATTTTTAATTCTAAACTTGTACTATGCGTGTTTGTGCATTATCCAAAAATGTTTTTCCTTACTTTAACGCATTTGTATCCAGTTCAAATTTTCACAGTCTACCAAGAAGGGTATCCTTATTACTGCATACGCAACCACTTGGCGCTACAAGCCATCGGGGGTGACATACATTTTTAATTCTAAACTTGTACTATGCGTGCTCGTGCATTAGACAAAAATGTTTTTCCTTACTTTAACGCATTTGTATCCAGTTCAAATTTTCACAGTCTACCAAGAAGGGTATCCTTATGACTGCATACGCAACCACTTGGCGCTACAAGCCGTCGGGGGTGACTTATAAATTTTTAATTCTAAACTTGTACTATGCGTGTTCGTGCATTAGACAAAAATGTTTTTCCTTACTTCAACGCATTTGTATCCGGTTTAAATTTCCACAGTCTACCAAGAAGGGTATCCTTATTACTGCATACGCAACCACTTGGCGCTACAAGCCGGCGGGGGTGAATTATAAATTTTTAATTCTAAACTTGTACCATGCGTGCTCGTGCATTAGACAAAAATATTTTTCCTTACTTTAACGCATTTGTATCCAGTTCAAATTTTCACAGTCTACCAAAAAGAGTATCCTTATTACTACATACGCAACCACTTGGCGCTACAAGCCGGCGGGCGTGACTTATAAATTTTTAATTCTAAACTTGTACAATGCGTGCTCGTCCATTAGACAAAAATGTTTTTCCATACTTTAACGCATTTGTATCCAGTTCAAATTTTATTATTATTGCATACGCAACACTTGGCGCTACAAGCCTTCGGGGGTGACTTATAAATTTTTAAATCTAAACTTATACTATGCGTGTTCGTGCATTAGACAAAAATGTTTTTCCTTACTTTAACGCATTTGTCTCCAGGTCAAATTTTCACAGTCTACCAAGAATGGTGTATCCTTATTACTGCATACGCAACCACTTGGCGCTACAAGCCGTCGGGGGTGACTTATTAATTTTTAAATCTAAACTTGTACTCTGCGTGTTCGTGCATTAGCCAAAAATGTTTTTCCTTACTTTAACGCATTTGTAACCAGTTCAAATTTTCACAGTCTACCGAGAAGGGTGTAACCTTATTACTGCATACGCAACCACTTGGCGCTACAAGCCTTCGGGGGTGACTTATAATTTTTTAAATCTAAACTTATACTATGCGTGTTCGTGCATTAGACAAAAATGTCTTTCCTTACTTTAACGCATTTGTATCCAGTTCAAATTTTCACAGTCTACCAAGAAGTGTATCCTTATTACTGCATACGCAACCACTTGGCGCTACAAGCCGTCGGGGGTAACTTATAAATTTTTAATTCTAAACTTGTACTATGCGTGTTCGTGCATTAGCCAAAAATGTTTTTCCTTACTTTAACGCATTTGTATCCAGTTCAAATTTTCACAGTCTACCGAGAAGGGTGTAACCTTATTACTGCATACGCAACCACTTGGCGCTACAAGCCGGCGGGGGTGACTTATAAATTTTTAATTCTGAACTTGTACTGTGCGTGTTCGTGCATTAGACAAAAATGTTTTCCTTACTTTAACGCATTTGTATTCACTTCAAATTGTCAGTCTACCAAGAAGGGTATTCTTATTACTGCATACGCAACCACTTGGCGCTACAAGCCTTCGGGGGTGACTTATAATTTTTTCAATCTAAACTTATACTATGCGTGTTCGTGCATTAGACAAAAATGTTTTTCCTTAGTTTAACGCATTTGTATCCAGTTCAAATTTTCACAGTCTACCAAGAAGAGTATCCTTATTACTACATATGCAACCACTTGGCGCTACAAGCCTTCGGGGGTGACTTATAATTTTTTCAATCTAAACTTATACTATGCGTGCTCGTGCATTAGACAAAAATGTTTTTCCTTATTTTAACGCAGTTGTATCCAGTTCAAATTTTCACAGTCTATCAAGAAGGGTATCCTAATTACTGCATACGCAACCACTTGGCGCTACAAGCCTTTGGGGGTGACTTATAAATTTTTAAATCTAAACTTGTACTATGCGTGTTCGTGCATTAGCCAAAAATGTTTTTCCTTACTTTAACGCATTTGTATCCAGTTCAAATTTTCACAGTCTACCGAGAAGGGTGTAACCTTATTACTGTATACGCAACCACTTGGCGCTACAAGCCGGCGGGGGTGACTTATAAATTTTTAATTCTGAACTTGTACTGTGCGTGTTCGTGCATTAGACAAAAATGTTTTCCTTACTTTAACGCATTTGTATTCACTTCAAATTGTCAGTCTACCAAGAAGGGTATTCTTATTACTGCATACGCAACCACTTGGCGCTACAAGCCTTCGGGGGTGACTTAAAATTTTTTAAATCTAAACTTATACTTTGCGTGTTCGTGCATTAGACAAAAATGTTTTTCCTTACTTTAACGCATTTGTATCTAGTTCAAATTTTCACAGTCTACCAAGAAGAGTATCCTTATTACTACATACGCAACCACTTGGCGCTACAAGCCGGCGGGCGTGACTTATAAATTTTTAATTCTAAACTTGTACAATGCGTGCTCGTGCATTAGACAAAAATGTTTTTCCTTATTTTAACGCAGTTGTATGCAGTTCAAATTTTCACAGTCTATCAAGAAGGGTATCCTTATTATTGCATACGCAACCACTTGGCGCTACAAGCCTTCGGGGGTGACTTATAAATTTTTAAATCTAAACTTATACTATGCGTGTTCGTGCATTAGACAAAAATGTTTTTCCTTACTTTAACGCATTTGTATCCAGGTCAAATTTTCACAGTCTACCGAGAAGGGTATCCTTGTTACTGCATACGCAACCACTTGGCGCTACAAACCGTCGGGGGTGACTTATAAATTTTTAATTCTAAACTTGTACTATGCGTGTTCGTGCATTATCCAAAAAAGGTTTTCCTTACTTTAACGCATTTGTATCCATTTCAAATTTTCACAGTCTACCAAGAAGGGTATCCTTATTACTGCATACGCAACCACTTGGCGCTACAAACCGTCGGGGGTGACTTATAAATTTTTAATTCTAAACTTGTGCTATGCGTGTTCGTGCATTATCCAAAATGGTTTTCCTTACTTTAACGCATTTGTATCCAGTTCAAATTTTCACAGTCTACCGAGAAGGGTATCCTTGTTACTGCATACGCAACCACTTGGCGCTACAAACCGTCGGGGGTGACTTATAAATTTTTAATTCTAAACTTGTACTATGCGTGTTCGTGCATTATCCAAAAAAGGTTTTCCTTACTTTAACGCATTTGTATCCATTTCAAATTTTCACAGTCTACCAAGAAGGGTATCCTTATTACTGCATACGCAACCACTTGGCGCTACAAGCCGTCGGGGGTGACTTATACATTTTTAAATCTAAAGTTGTACTATGCGTGCTCGTACAATAGACAAAAATGTTTTTCCTTACTTTAACGCATTTGTATCCAGTTCAAATTTTCAGTCTACCAAGAAGGCTATCCTTATTACTGCATAAGCAACCACTTGGCGCTACAAACCGTCGGGGGTGACTTATAAATTTTTAATTCTAAACTTGTACTATGCGTGTTCGTGCATTATCCAAAAATGGTTTTCCTTACTTTAACGCTTTTGTATCCAGTTCAAATTTTCACAGTCTACTAAGACATAAATTTTTAATTCTAAACTTGTACTATGCGTGTTCGTGCATTATCCAAAAATGGTTTTCCTTACTTTAACGCATTTGTATCGAGTTTAAATTTTCACAGTGTACCAAGAAGGGTATCCTTATTACTGCATACGCAACCACTTGGCGCTACAACCCGTCGGGGGTGACTTATAAATTTTTAATTCTAAACTTGTGCTATGCGTGCTCGTGCATTAGACAAAAATGTTTTTCCTTACTTTAACGCACTTGTATCCAGTTCAAATTTTCACAGTCTACCAAGAACGGTATCCTTATTACTGCATACGCAACCACTTGACACTACAAGCCGTCGGGGGTGACTTATAAATTTTTTATTCTAAACTTGTACTATACGTGCTCGTGCATTAGACTACCAAGAAGGGTATCCTCATTACTGCATACGGAACCACTTGGCGCTACAACCCGTCGGGGGTGACTTATAAATTTTTAATTCTAAACTTGTGCTATGCGTGCTCGTGCATTAGACAAAAATGTTTTTCCTTACTTTAACGCACTTGTATCCAGTTCAAATTTTCACAGTCTACCAAGAACGGTATCCTTATTACTGCATACGCAACCACTTGGCGCTACAAGCCGTGGGGGGTGACTTAGAAATTTTTAATTCTAAACTTGTACTATGCGTGTTCGTGCATTAGACAAAAATGTTTTTCCTTACTTTAACGCATTTGTATCCAGGTCAAATTTTCACAGTCTACCAAGAAGGGTATCCTTATTACTGCATACGCATGCACTTGGCGCTACAAACCGTCGGGGGTGACTTATAAATTTTTTATTCTAAACTTGTACTATGCGTGTTCGTGCATTATCCAAAAATGGTTTTCCTTACTTTAACGCATTTGTATCCGGTTCAAATTTTCACAGTCTACCGAGAAGGGTATCCTTGTTACTACATACGCAACCACTTGGCGCTACAAACAGTCGGGGGTGACTTATAAATTTTTAATTCTAAACTTGTACTATGCGTGCTCGTGCATTAGACAAAAATGTTTTTCCTTATTTTAACGCAGTTGTATGCAGTTCAAATTTTCACAGTCTATCAAGAAGGGTATCCTTATTATTGCATACGCAACCACTTGGCGCTACAAGCCTTCGGGGGTGACTTATAAATTTTTAAATCTAAACTTATACTATGCGTGTTCGTGCATTAGACAAAAATGTTTTTCCTTACTTTAACGCATTTGTATCCAGGTCAAATTTTCACAGTCTACCAAGAAGGATGTATCCTTATTACTGCATACGCAACCACTTGGCGCTACAAGCAGTCGGGGGTGACTTATTAATTTTTAATTCTAAACTTGTACTATGCGTGTTCGTGCATTATCCAAAAATGGTTTTCCTTACTTTAACGCATTTGTATCGAGTTTAAATTTTCACAGTGTACCAAGAAGGGTATCCTTATTACTGCATACGCAACCACTTGGCGCTACAACCCGTCGGGGGTGACTTATAAATTTTTAATTCTAAACTTGTGCTATGCGTGCTCGTGCATTAGACAAAAATGTTTTTCCTTACTTTAACGCACTTGTATCCAGTTCAAATTTTCACAGTCTACCAAGAACGGTATCCTTATTACTGCATACGCAACCACTTGACACTACAAGCCGTCGGGGGTGACTTATAAATTTTTTATTCTAAACTTGTACTATACGTGCTCGTGCATTAGACTACCAAGAAGGGTATCCTTATTACTGCATACGGAACCACTTGGCGCTACAACCCGTCGGGGGTGACTTATAAATTTTTAATTCTAAACTTGTGCTATGCGTGCTCGTGCATTAGACAAAAATGTTTTTCCTTACTTTAACGCACTTGTATCCAGTTCAAATTTTCACAGTCTACCAAGAACGGTATCCTTATTACTGCATACGCAACCACTTGGCGCTACAAGCCGTGGGGGGTGACTTAGAAATTTTTAATTCTAAACTTGTACTATGCGTGTTCGTGCATTAGACAAAATTGTTTTTCCTTACTTTAACGCATTTGTATCCGGTTCAAATTTTCACAGTCTACCAAGAAGGGTATCCTTATTACTGCATACGCATGCACTTGGCGCTACAAACCGTCGGGGGTGACTTATAAATTTTTAATTCTAAACTTGTACTATGCGTGTTCGTGCATTATCCAAAAATGGTTTTCCTTACTTTAACGCATTTGTATCCGGTTCAAATTTTCACAGTCTACCGAGAAGGGTATCCTTGTTACTACATACGCAACCACTTGGCGCTACAAACAGTCGGGGGTGACTTATAAATTTTTAATTCTAAACTTGTACTATGCGTGCTCGTGCATTAGACAAAAATGTTTTTCCTTATTTTAACGCTGTTGTATGCAGTTCAAATTTTCACAGTCTATCAAGAAGGGTATCCTTATTATTGCATACGCAACCACTTGGCGCTACAAGCCTTCGGGGGTGACATAAATTTTTAAATCTAAACTTATACTATGCGTGTTCGTGCATTAGACAAAAATGTTTTTCCTTACTTTAACGCATTTGTATCCAGGTCAAATTTTCACAGTCTACCAAGAAGGATGTATCCTTATTACTGCATACGCAACCACTTGGCGCTACAAGCAGTCGGGGGTGACTTATTAATTTTTAATTCTGAACTTGTACTATGCGTGTTCGTACATTAGACAAAAATGTTTTTCCTTACTTTAACGCATTTGTATCCAGTTCAAATTTTCACAGTCTACCAAGAAGGGTATCCTTATTACTGCATACGCAACCACTTGGCGCTACAAGCCGTGGGGGGTGACATAAATTTTTAATTCTAAACTTGTACTATGCGTGCTCGTGCATTAGACATAAATGTTTTTCTTTACTTTAACAAATTTGTTTCCAGTTCAAATTTTCACAGTCTACCAAGAAGGGTATCCTTATTACTGCATACGCAACCACTTGGCGCTACAAGCCGTCGGGGGTAACTTATAAATTTTTAATTCTAAACTTGTACTATGCGTGTTCGTGCATTAGCCAAAAATGTTTTTCCTTACTTTAACGCATTTGTATCCAGTTCAAATTTTCAGTCTACCAAAAAGGGTATCCTTATTACTGCATACGCAACCACTTGGCGCTACAAGCCGTCGGGGGTGGCTTATCATCTTTAATTCTAAACTTGTACTATGCGTGCTCGTGCATTAGACATAAATGTTTTTCCTTACTTTAACGCATTTGTATTCACTTCAAATTTTCAGTCTACCAAGAATGGTATCCTTATTACTGCATACGCAACCACTTGGCGCTACAAACCTTCGGGGGTGACTTATAAATTTTTAAATCTAAACTTATACTATGCGTGTTCGTGCATTAGACAAAAATGTTTTTCCTTACTTTAACGCATTTTTATCCAGTTCAAATTTTCACAGTCTACCGAGAAGGGTATCCTTGTTACTGCATACGCAACCACTTGGCGCTACAAACCGTCGGGGGTGACTTATAAATTTTTAATTCTAAACTTGTACTATGCGTGTTCGTGCATTAGACAAAAATATTTTTCCTTACTTTAACGCATTTGTATCTAGTTCAAATTTTCACAGTCTACCAAGAAGGGTATCCTTATTACTGCATACGCAACCACTTGGCGCTACAAGCCGTCGGGAGTGACATAAATTTTTAATTCTAAACTTGTACTATGCGTGTTCGTGCATTAGACAAAAATATTTTTCCTTACTTTAACGCATTTGTATCTAGTTCAAATTTTCACAGTCTACCAAGAAGGGTATCCTTATTACTGCATACGCAACTACTTGGCACTACAAACCGTGGGGGGTGACTTATAAATTTTTAATTCTAAACTTGTACTATGCGTGTTCGTGCATTATCCAAAAAAGGTTTTCCTTACTTTAACGCATTTGTATTCAGTTCAAATTTTCACATTCTACCAAGAAGGGTATCCTTATTACTGAATACGCAACCACTTGGCGCTACAAACCGTCGGGGGTGACTTATAAATTTTTAATTCTAAACTTGTACTATGCGTGTTCGTGCATTATCCAAAAATGGTTTTCCTTACTTTAACGCATTTGAATCCATTTCAAATTTTCACAGTCTACCAAGAAGGGTATCCTTATTACTGCATACGCAACCACTGGGCGCTACAAGCCGTCGGGGGTGACTTATACATTTTTAATTCTAAACTTGTACTATGCGTGTTCGTGCATTATCCAAAAATGGTTTTCCTTACTTTAACGCATTTGTATCCAGTTCAAATTTTCACAGTCTAGCAAGAAGGGTATCCTTATTACTGCATACGCATGCACTTGGCGCTACAAACCGTCGGGGTGACTTATAAATTTTTAATTCTAAACTTGTACTATGCGTGTTCGTGCATTATCCAAAAATGGTTTTCCTTACTTTAACGCATTAGTATCCATTTCAAATTTTTACAGTCTACCAAGAAGGGTATCCTTATTACTGCATACGCAACCACTTGGCGCTACAAACCGTCGGGGGTGACTTATAAATTTTTAATTCTAAACTTGTACTATGCGTGTTCGTGCATTATCCAAAATGGTTTTCCTTACTTTAACGCATTTGTATCCAGTTCAAATTTTCACAGTCTACCGAGAAGGGTATCCTTGTTACTGCATACGCAACCACTTGGCGCTACAAACTGTCGGGGGTGACTTATAAATTTTTAATTCTAAACTTGTACTATGCGTGTTCGTGCATTATCCAAAAAAGGTTTTCCTTACTTTAACGCATTTGTATCCATTTCAAATTTTCACAGTCTACCAAGAAGGGTATCCTTATTACTGCATACGCAACCACTTGGCGCTACAAGCCGTCGGGGGTGACTTATACATTTTTAAATCTAAAGTTGTACTATGCGTGCTCGTGCATTAGACAAAAATGTTTTTCCTTACTTTAACGCATTTGTATCCAGTCCAAATTTTCAGTCTACCAAGAAGGCTATCCTTATTACTGCATAAGCAACCACTTGGCGCTACAAACCGTCGGGGGTGACTTATAAATTTTTAATTCTAAACTTGTACTATGCGTGTTCGTGCATTATCCAAAAAAGGTTTTCCTTACTTTAACGCATTTGTATCCATTTCAAATTTTCACAGTCTACCAAGAAGGGTATCCTTATTACTGCATACGCAACCACTTGGCGCTACAAGCCGTCGGGGGTGACTTATACATTTTTAAATCTAAAGTTGTACTATGCGTGCTCGTGCATTAGACAAAAATGTTTTTCCTTACTTTAACGCATTTGTATCCAGTTCAAATTTTCAGTCTACCAAGAAGGCTATCCTTATTACTGCATAAGCAACCACTTGGCGCTACAAACCGTCGGGGGTGACTTATAAATTTTTAATTCTAAACTTGTACTATGCGTGTTCGTGCATTATCCAAAAAAGGTTTTCCTTACTTTAACGCATTTGTATCCATTTCAAATTTTCACAGTCTACCAAGAAGGGTATCCTTATTACTGCATACGCAACCACTTGGCGCTACAAGCCGTCGGGGGTGACTTATACATTTTTAAATCTAAAGTTGTACTATGCGTGCTCGTGCATTAGACAAAAATGTTTTTCCTTACTTTAACGCATTTGTATCCAGTTCAAATTTTCAGTCTACCAAGAAGGCTATCCTTATTACTGCATAAGCAACCACTTGGCGCTACAAACCGTCGGGGGTGACTTATAAATTTTTAATTCTAAACTTGTACTATGCGTGTTCGTGCATTATCCAAAAATGGTTTTCCTTACTTTAACGTTTTTGTATCCAGTTCAAATTTTCACAGTCTACTAAGAAATGTATCCTTATTACTGCATACGCAACCACTTGGCGCTACAAACCGTCGGGGGTGACTTATAAATTTTTAATTCTAAACTTGTACTATGCGTGTTCGTGCATTATCCAAAAATGGTTTTCCTTACTTTAACGCATTTGTATCCGGTTCAAATTTTCACAGTCTACCGAGAAGGGTATCCTTGTTACTGCATACGCAACCACTTGGCGCTACAAGCAGTCGGGGGTGACTTCTAAATTTTTAATTCTAAACTTGTACTATGCGTGTTCGTGCATTATCCAAAAATGGTTTTTCTTACTTTAACGCATTTGTATCCAGTTCAAATTTTCACAGTCTACCGAGAAGGGTATCCTTGTTACTGCATACGCAACCACTTGGCGCTACAAACCGTCGGGGGTGACATAAATTTTTAATTCTAAACTTGTACTATGCGTGTTCGTGCATTATCCAAAAATGGTTTTCCTAACTTTAACGCATTTGTATCCAGTTCAAATTTTCACAGTCTACCGAGAAGGGTATCCTTGTTACTGCATACGCAACCACTTGGCGCTACAAACCGTCGGGGTGACTTATAAATTTTTAATTCTAAACTTGTTCTATGCGTATTCGTGCATTATCCAAAAATGGTTTTCCTTACTTTAACGCATTTGTATCGAGTTTAAATTTTCACAGTGTACCAAGAAGGGTATCCTTATTACTGCATACGCAACCACTTGACACTACAAGCCGTCGGGGGTGACTTATAAATTTTTAATTCTAAACTTTTACTATGCGTGTTCGTGCATTATCCAAAAATGGTTTTCCTTACTTTAACGCATTTGTATCCGGTTCAAATTTTCACAGTCTACCGAGAAGGGTATCCTTGTTACTGCATACGCAACCACTTGGCGCTACAAACAGTCGGGGGTGACTTATAAATTTTTAATTCTAAACTTGTACTATGCGTGCTCGTGCATTAGACAAAAATGTTTTTCCTTATTTTAACGCAGTTGTATGCAGTTTAAATTTTCACAGTCTATCAAGAAGGGTATCCTTATTATTGCATACGCAACCACTTGGCGCTACAAGCCTTCGGGGGTGACTTATAAATTTTTAAATCTAAACTTATACTATGCGTGTTCGTGCACTAGACAAAAATGTTTTTCCTTACTTTAACGCATTTGTATCCAGGTCAAATTTTCACAGTCTACCAAGAAGGATGTATCCTTATTACTGCATACGCAACCACTTGGCGCTACAAGCCGTCGGGGGTGACTTATTAATTTTTAATTCTGAACTTGTACTATGCGTGTTCGTACATTAGACAAAAATGTTTTTCCTTACTTTAACGCATTTTATCCAGTTCAAATTTTCACAGTCTACCAAGAAGGGTATCCTTATTACTGCATACGCAACCACTTGGCGCTACAAGCCGTGGGGGGTGACAAAAATTTTTAATTCTAAACTTGTACTATGCGTGCTCGTGCATTAGACATAAATGTTTTTCTTTACTTTAACAAATTTGTTTCCAGTTCAAATTTTCACAGTCTACCAAGAAGGGTATCCTTATTACTGCATACGCAACCACTTGGCGCTACAAGCCGTCGGGGGTGGCTTATCATCTTTAATTCTAAACTTGTACTATGCGTGCTCGAGCATTAGACATAAATGTTTTTCCTTACTTTAACGCATTTGTATTCACTTCAAATTTTCAGTCTACCAAGACGGGTATCCTTATTACTGCATACGCAACCACTTGGCGCTACAAGCCTTCGGGGGTGACTTATAAATTTTTAAATCTAAACTTATACTATGCGTGTTCGTGCATTAGACAAAAATGTTTTTCCTTACTTTAACGCATTTGTATCCAGTTCAAATTTTCACAGTCTACCGAGAAGGGTATCCTTGTTACTGCATACGCAACCACTTGGCGCTACAAACCGTCGGGGGTGACTTATAAATTTTTAATTCTAAACTTGTACTATGTGTGTTCGTGCATTATCCAAAAAAGGTTTTCCTTACTTTAACGCATTTGTATCTAGTTCAAATTTTTACAGTCTACCAAGAAGGGTATCCTTATTACTGCATACGCAACCACTTGGCGCTACAAGCCGTCGGGAGTGACATAAATTTTTAATTCTAAACTTGTACTATGCGTGCTCGTGCATTAGACAAAAATGTTTTTCCTTACTTTAACGCATTTGTATCCAGTTCAAATTTTCACAGTCTACCAAGAAGGGTATCCTTATGACTGCATACGCAACCACTTGGCGCTACAAGCCGTCGGGGGTGACTTATAAATTTTTAATTCTAAACTTGTACTATGCGTGTTTGTGCATTATCCAAAAATGTTTTTCCTTACTTTAACGCATTTGTATCCAGTTCAAATTTTCACAGTCTACCAAGAAGGGTATCCTTATTACTGCATACGCAACCACTTGGCGCTACAAGCCATCGGGGGTGACATACATTTTTAATTCTAAACTTGTACTATGCGTGCTCGTGCATTAGACAAAAATGTTTTTCCTTACTTTAACGCATTTGTATCCAGTTTAAATTTTCACAGTCTACCAAGAAGGTTATCCTTATGACTGCATACGCAACCACTTGGCGCTACAAGCCGTCGGGGGTGACTTATAAATTTTTAATTCTAAACTTGTACTATGCGTGTTCGTGCATTAGACAAAAATGTTTTTCCTTACTTCAACGCATTTGTATCCGGTTTAAATTTCCACAGTCTACCAAGAAGGGTATCCTTATTACTGCATATGCAACCACTTGGCGCTACAAGCCGGCGGGGGTGAATTATAAATTTTTAATTCTAAACTTGTACTTTGCGTGCTCGTGCATTAGCCAAAAATGGTTTTCCTTACTTTAACGCACTTGTATCCAGTTCAAATTTTCACAGTCTATCAAGAAGGGTATCCTAATTACTACATACGCAACCACTTGGCGCTACAAGCCGGCGGGCGTGACTTATAAATTTTTAATTCTAAACTTGTACAATGCGTGCTCGTCCATTAGACAAAAATGTTTTTCCATACTTTAACGCATTTGTATCCAGTTCAAATTTTATTATTATTGCATACGCAACACTTGGCGCTACAAGCCTTCGGGGGTGACTTATAAATTTTTAAATCTAAACTTATACTATGCGTGTTCGTGCATTAGACAAAAATGTTTTTCCTTACTTTAACGCATTTGTCTCCAGGTCAAATTTTCACAGTCTACCAAGAATGGTGTATCCTTATTACTGCATACGCAACCACTTGGCGCTACAAGCCGTCGGGGGTGACTTATTAATTTTTAAATCTAATCTTGTACTCTGCGTGTTCGTGCATTAGCCAAAAATGTTTTTCCTTACTTTAACGCATTTGTAACCAGTTCAAATTTTCACAGTCTACCGAGAAGGGTGTAACCTTATTACTGCATACGCAACCACTTGGCGCTACAAGCCGGCGGTGGTGACTTATAAATTTTTAATTCTGAACTTGTACTGTGCGTGTTCGTGCATTAGACAAAAATGTTTTCCTTACTTTAACGCATTTGTATTCACTTCAAATTATCAGTCTACCAAGAAGGGTATGCTTATTACTGCATACGCAACCACTTGGCGCTACAAGCCTTCGGGGGTGACTTATAATTTTTTAAATCTAAACTTATACTATGCGTGTTCGTGCATTAGACAAAAATGTTTTTCCTTACTTTAACGCATTTGTATCCAGTTCAAATTTTCACAGTCTACCAAGAAGAGTATTCTTATTACTACATACGCAACCACTTGGCGCTACAAGCCGGCGGGCGTGACTTATAAATTTTTAATTCTGAACTTGTACTGTGCGTGTTCGTGCATTAGACAAAAATGTTTTCCTTACTTTAACGCATTTGTATTCACTTCAAATTGTCAGTCTACCAAGAAGGGTATTCTTATTACTGCATACGCAACCACTTGGCGCTACAAGCCTTCGGGGGTGACTTATAATTTTTTCAATCTAAACTTATACTATGCGTGTTCGTGCATTAGACAAAAATGTTTTTCCTTAGTTTAACGCATTTGTATCAAGTTCAAATTTTCACAGTCTACCAAGAAGAGTATCCTTATTACTACATACGCAACCACTTGGCGCTACAAGCCGGCGGGGGTGACTTATTAATTTTTAATTCTGAACTTGTACTATGCGTGTTCGTGCATTAGACAAAAATGTTTTTCCTTACTTTAACGCATTTGTATCCAGTTCAAATTTTCACAGTCTACCAAGAAGTGTATCCTTATTACTGCATACGCAACCACTTGGCGCTACAAGCCGTCGGGGGTAACTTATAAATTTTTAATTCTAAACTTGTACTATGCGTGTTCGTGCATTAGCCAAAAATGTTTTTCCTTACTTTAACGCATTTGTATCCAGTTCAAATTTTCACAGTCTACCGATAAGGGTGTAACCTTATTACTGCATACGCAACCACTTGGCGCTACAAGCCGGCGGGGGTGACTTATAAATTTTTAATTCTGAACTTGTACTGTGCGTGTTCGTGCATTAGACAAAAATGTTTTCCTTACTTTAACGCATTTGTATTCACTTCAAATTGTCAGTCTACCAAGAAGGGTATTCTTATTACTGCATACGCAACCACTTGGCGCTACAAGCCTTCGGGGGTGACTTATAATTTTTTCAATCTAAACTTATACTATGCGTGTTCGTGCATTAGACAAAAATGTTTTTCCTTAGTTTAACGCATTTGTATCAAGTTCAAATTTTCACAGTCTACCAAGAAGAGTATCCTTATTACTACATACGCAACCACTTGGCGCTACAAGCCGGCGGGCGTGACTTATAAATTTTTAATTCTAAACTTGTACTATGCGTGCTCGTGCATTAGACAAAAATGTTTTTCCTTATTTTAACGCAGTTGTATGCAGTTCAAATTTTCACAGTCTATCAAGAAGGGTATCCTTATTATTGCATACGCAACCACCTGGCGCTACAAGCCTTCGGGGGTGACTTATAAATTTTTAAATCTAAACTTATACTATGCGTGTTCGTGCTTTAGACAAAAATGTTTTTCCTTACTTTAACGCATTTGTATCCAGTTCAAATTTTCACAGTCTACCAAGAAGGGTATCCTTATTACTGCATACGCAACCACTTGGCGCTACAAGCCGTGGGGGGTGACATAAATTTTTAATTCTAAACTTGTACTATGCGTGCTCGTGCATTAGACATAAATGTTTTTCTTTACTTTAACAAATTTGTTTCCAGTTCAAATTGTCAGTCTACCAAAAAGGGTATCCTTATTACTGCATACGCAACCACTTGGCGCTACAAGCCGTCGGGGGTGGCTTATCATCTTTAATTCTAAACTTGTACTATGCGTGCTCGTGCATTAGACATAAATGTTTTTCCTTACTTTAACGCATTTGTATTCACTTCAAATTTTCAGTCTACCAAGAAGGGTATCCTTATTACTGCATACGCAACCACTTGGCGCTACAAGCCGTCGGGGGTAACTTATAAATTTTTAATTCTAAACTTGTACTATGCGTGTTCGTGCATTAGCCAAAAATGTTTTTCCTTACTTTAACGCATTTGTATACAGTTCAAATTGTCAGTCTACCAAAAAGGGTATCCTTATTACTGCATACGCAACCACTTGGCGCTACAAGCCGTCGGGGGTGGATTATCATCTTTAATTCTAAACTTGTACTATGCGTGCTCGTGCATTAGACATAAATGTTTTTCCTTACTTTAACGCATTTGTATTCACTTCAAATTTTCAGTCTACCAAGAAGGGTATCCTTATTACTGCATACGCAACCACTTGGCGCTACAAGCCTTCGGGGGTGACTTATAAATTTTTAAATCTAAACTTATACTATGCGTGTTCGTGCATTAGACAAAAATATTTTTCCTTACTTTAACGCATTTGTATCTAGTTCAAATTTTCACAGTCTACCAAGAAGGGTATCCTTATTACTGCATACGCAACCACTTGGCGCTACAAGCCGTCGGGAGTGACATAAATTTTTAATTCTAAACTTGTACTATGCGTGTTCGTGCATTATCCAAAAATGGTTTTCCTTACTTTAACGCATTTGTATCCAGTTCAAATTTTCACAGTCTACCAAGAAGGGTATCCTTATTACTGCATACGCAACTACTTGGCGCTACAAACCGTGGGGGGTGACTTATAAATTTTTAATTCTAAACTTGTACTATGCGTGTTCGTGCATTATCCAAAAAAGGTTTTCCTTACTTTAACGCATTTGTATTCAGTTCAAATTTTCACATTCTACCAAGAAGGGTATCCTTATTACTGAATACGAAACCACTTGGCGCTACAAACCGTCGGGGGTGACTTATAAATTTTTAATTCTAAACTTGTACTATGCGTGTTCGTGCATTATCCAAAAATGGTTTTCCTTACTTTAACGCATTTGTATCCATTTCAAATTTTCACAGTCTACCAAGAAGGGTATCCTTATTACTGCATACGCAACCACTGGGCGCTACAAGCCGTCGGGGGTGACTTATACATTTTTAATTCTAAACTTGTACTATGCGTGTTCGTGCATTATCCAAAAATGGTTTTCCTTACTTTAACGCATTTGTATCCAGTTCAAATTTTCACAGTCTAGCAAGAAGGGTATCCTTATTACTGCATACGCATGCACTTGGCGCTACAAACCGTCGGGGTGACTTATAAATTTTTAATTCTAAACTTGTACTATGCGTGTTCGTGCATTATCCAAAAATGGTTTTCCTTACTTACGCATTTGTATCGAGTTTAAATTTTCACAGTGTACCAAGAAGGGTATCCTTATTACTGCATACGCAACCACTTGACACTACAAGCCGTCGGGGGTGACTTATAAATTTTTAATTCTAAACTTGTACTATGCGTGCTCGTGCATTAGACTACCAAGAAGGGTATCCTTATTACTGCATACGGAACCACTTGGCGCTACAACCCGTCGGGGGTGACTTATAAATTTTTAATTCTAAACTTGTGCTATGCGTGCTCGTGCATTAGACAAAAATGTTTTTCCTTACTTTAACGCACTTGTATCCAGTTCAAATTTTCACAGTCTACCAAGAAGGGTATCCTTATTACTGCATACGCATGCACTTGGCGCTACAAACCGTCGGGGGTGACTTATAAATTTTTAATTCTAAACTTGTACTATGCGTGTTCGTGCATTATCCAAAAATGGTTTTCCTTACTTTAACGCATTTGTATCCGGTTCAAATTTTCACAGTCTACCGAGAAGGGTATCCTTGTTACTGCATACGCAACCACTTGGCGCTACAAACAGTCGGGGGTGACTTCTAAATTTTTAATTCTAAACTTGTACTATGAGTGTTCGTGCATTATCAAAAAATGGTTTTCCTTACTTTAACGCATTTGTATCCAGTTCAAATTTTCACAGTCTACCGAGAAGGGTGTCCTTGTTACTGCATACGCAACCACTTGACACTACAAGCCGTGGGGGGTGACTTAGAAATTTTTAATTCTAAACTTGTACTATTCGTGTTCGTGCATTAGACAAAATTGTTTTTCCTTACTTTAACGCATTTGTATCCGGTTCAAATTTTCACAGTCTACCAAGGAGGGTATCCTTATTACTGCATACGCATGCACTTATCGCTACAAACCGTCGGGGGTGACTTATAAATTTTTAATTCTAAACTTGTACTATGCGTGTTCGTGCATTATCCAAAAATGGTTTTCCTTACTTTAACGCATTTGTATCGAGTTCAAATTTTCACAGTGTACCAAGAAGGGTATCCTCATTACTGCATACGCAACCACTTGATACTACAAGCCGTCGGGGGTGACTTATAAATTTTTAATTCTAAACTTGTACTATGCGTGCTCGTGCATTAGACTACCAAGAAGGGTATCCTTATTACTGCATACGCAACCACTTGGCACTACAACCCGTCGGGGGTGACTTATAAATTTTTAATTCTAAACTTGTGCTACGCGTGCTCGTGCATTAGACAAAAATGTTTTTCCTTACTTTAACGCACTTGTATCCAGTTCAAATTTTCACAGTCTACCAAGAACGGTATCCTTATTACTGCATACGCAACCACTTGGCGCTACAAGCCGTGGGGGTGACTTAGAAATTTTTAATTCTAAACTTGTACTATTCGTGTTCGTGCATTAGACAAAATTGTTTTTCCTTACTTTAACGCATTTGTATCCGGTTCAAATTTTCACAGTCTACCAAGAAGGGTATCCTTATTACTGCATACGCATGCACTTAGCGCTACAAACCGTCGGGGGTGACTTATAAATTTTTAATTCTAAACTTGTTCTATGCGTGTTCGTGCATTATCCAAAAATGGTTTTCCTTACTTTAACGCATTTGTATCCGGTTCAAATTTTCACAGTCTACCGAGAAGGGTATCCTTGTTACTGCATACGCAACCACTTGGCGCTACAAACAGTCGGGGGTAACTTCTAAATTTTTAATTCTAAACTTGTACTATGCGTGTTCGTGCATTATCCAAAAATGGTTTTCCTTACTTTAACGCATTTGTATCCAGTTCAAATTTTCACAGTCTACCGAGAAGGGTATCCTTGTTACTGCATACGCAACCACTTGGCGCTACAAACCGTCGGGGGTGACTTATAAATTTCTAATTCTAAACTTGTACTATGCGTGTTCGTGCATTATCCAAAAATGGTTTTCCTTACTTTAACGCATTTGTATCCAGTTCAAATTTTCACAGTCTACCGAGAAGGGTATCCTTGTTACTGCATACGCAACTACTTGGCGCTACAAACCGTCGGGGGTGACTTATAAATTTCTAATTCTAAACTTGTACTATGCGTGTTCGTGCATTATCCAAAAATGGTTTTCCTTACTTTAACGCATTTGTATCCAGTTCAAATTTTTACAGACTACCGAGAAGGGTATCCTTATTACTGCATACGCAACCACTTGGCGCTACAACCCGTCGGGGGTGACTTATAAATTTTTAATTCTAAACTTGTGCTATGCGTGCTCGTGCATTAGACAAAAATGTTTTTCCTTACGTTAACGTACTTGTATCCAGTTCAAATTTTCACAGTCTACCAAGAACGGTATCCTTATTACTGCATACGCAACCACTTGGCGCTACAAGCCGGCGGGGGTGAATTATAAATTTTTAATTCTAAACTTGTACTATGCGTGCTCGTGCATTAGCCAAAAATGGTTATCCTTACTTTAACGCACTTGTATCCAGTTCAAACTTTCACAGTCTATCAAGAAGGGTATCCTAATTACTGCATACGCAACCACTTGGCGCTACAAGCCTTCGGGGGTGACTTATAAATTTTTAAATCTAAACTTATACCATGCGTGCTCGTGCATTAGACAAAAATATTTTTCCTTAGTTTAACGCATTTGTATCCAGTTCAAATTTTATTATTATTGCATACGCAACACTTGGCTCTACAAGCCTTCGGGGGTGACTTAGAAATTTTTAATTCTAAACTTGTACTATGCGTGTTCGTGCATTAGACAAAAATGTTTTTCCTTACTTTAACGCATTTGTATTCACTTCAAATTTTCAGTCTACCAAGAAGGGTATCCTTATTACTGCATACGCAACCACTTGGCACTACAAGCCGTCGGGGGTGACTTAGAAATTTTTAATTCTAAACTTGTACTATGCGTGCTCGTGCATTAGACAAAAATGTTTTTCCTTACATTAACGCATTTGTATCCGGTTCAAATTGTCACAGTGTACCAAGAAGGGTATCCTTATTACTGCATACGCAACCACTTGGCGCTACAAGCCGGCGGGGGTGAATTATAAATTTTTAATTCTAAACTTGTACTATGCGTGCTCGTGCATTAGCCAAAAATGGTTATCCTTACTTTAACGCACTTGTATCCAGTTCAAATTTTCACAGTCTATCAAGAAGGGTATCCTAATTACTGCATACGCAACCACTTGGCGCTACAAGCTTTCGGGGGTGACTTATAAATTTTTAAATCTAAACTTATACCATGCGTGCTCGTGCATTAGACAAAAATATTTTTCCTTAGTTTAACGCATTTGTATCCAGTTCAAATTTTATTATTATTGCATACGCAACACTTGGCGCTACAAGCCTTCGGGGGTGACTTATAAATTTTTAAATCTAAACTTATACTATGCGTGTTCGTGCATTAGACAAAAATGTTTTTCCTTACTTTAACGCATTTGTCTCCAGGTCAAATTTTCACAGTCTACCAAGAAGGGTGTATCCTTATTACTGCATACGCAACCACTTGGCGCTACAAGCCGTCGGGGGTGACTTATTAATTTTTAATTCTAAACTTGTACTATGCGTGTTCGTGCATTAGCCAAAAATGTTTTTCCTTACTTTAACGCATTTGTATCCAGTTCAAATTTTCACAGTCTACCGAGAAGGGTGTAACCTTATTACTGCATACGCAACCACTTGGCGCTACAAGCCGGCGAGGGTGACTTATAAATTTTTAATTCTGAACTTGTACTGTGCGTGATCGTGCATTAGACAAAAATGTTTTCCTTACTTTAACGCATTTGTATTCACTTCAAATTGTCAGTCTACCAAGAAGGGTATTCTTATTACTGCATACGCAACCACTTGGCGCTACAAGCCTTCGGGGGTGACTTATAATTTTTTAAATCTAAACTTATACTATGCGTGTTCGTGCATTAGACAAAAATGTTTTTCCTTACTTTAACGCATTTGTATCCAGTTCAAATTTTCACAGTCTACCAAGAAGAATATCCTTATTACTACATACGCAACCACTTGGCGCTACAAGCCGGCGGGCGTGACTTATAAATTTTTAATTCTAAACTTGTACTATGCGTGCTTGTGCATTAGACAAAAATGTTTTTCCTTATTTTAACGCAGTTGTATCCAGTTCAAATTTTCACAGTCTATCAAGAAGGGTATCCTAATTACTGCATACGCAACCACTTGGCGCTACAAGCCTTCGGGGGTGACTTATAAATTTTTAAATCTAAACTTATACCATGCGTGCTCGTGCATTAGACAAAAATATTTTTCCTTACTTTAACGCATTTGTATCCAGTTCAAATTTTATTATTATTGCATACGCAACACTTGGCGCTACAAGCCGTCTGGGGTGACTTATTAATTTTTAATTCTGAACTTGTACTATGCGTGTTCGTGCATTAGACAAAAATGTTTTTCCTTACTTTAACGCATTTGTATCCCGTTCAAATTTTCACAGTCTACCAAGAAGGGTATCCTTATTACTGCATACGCAACCACTTGGCGCTACAAGGCGTGGGGGGTGACTTATAAATTTTTAATTCTAAACTTGTACTATGCGTGCTCGTGCATTAGACATAAATGTTTTTCTTTACTTTAACAAATTTGTTTCCAGTTCAAATTTTCACAGTCTACCAAGAAGGGTATCCTTATTACTGCATACGCAACCACTTGGCGCTACAAGCCTTCGGGGGTGACTTATAAATTTTTAATTCTGAACTTGTACTGTGCGTGTTCGTGCATTAGACAAAAATGTTTTCCTTACTTTAACGCATTTGTATTCACTTCAAATTGTCAGTCTACCAAGAAGGGTATTCTTATTACTGCATACGCAACCACTTGGCGCTACAAGCCTTCGGGGGTGACTTATAATTTTTTAAATCTAAACTGATACTATGCGTGTTCGTGCATTAGACAAAAATGTTTTTCCTTATTTTAACGCAGTTGTATGCAGTTCAAATTTTCACAGTCTATCAAGAAGGGTATCCTTATTATTGCATACGCAACCACTTGGCGCTACAAGCCTTCGGGGGTGACTTATAGATTTTTAAATCTAAACTTATACTATGCGTGTTCGTGCATTAGACAAAAATGTTTTTCCTTACTTTAACGCATTTGTATCCAGGTCAAATTTTCACAGTCTACCAAGAAGGGTGTATCCTTATTACTGCATACGCAACCACTTAGCGCTACAAGCCGTCGGGGGTGACTTATTAATTTTTAATTCTGAACTTGTACTATGCGTGTTCGTGCATTAGACAAAAATGTTTTTCCTTACTTTAACGCATTTGTATCCAGTTCAAATTTTCACAGTCTACCAAGAAGGGTATCCTTATTACTGCATACGCAACCACTTGGCGCTACAAGCCGTCGGGGGTAACTTATAAATTTTTAATTCTAAACTTGTACTATGCGTGTTCGTGCATTAGCCAAAAATGTTTTTCCTTACTTTAACGCATTTGTATCCAGTTCAAATTTTCAGTCTACCAAAAAGGGTATCCTTATTACTGCATACGCAACCACTTGGCGCTACAAGCCGTCGGGGGTGGCTTATCATCTTTAATTCTAAACTTGTACTATGCGTGCTCGTGCATTAGACATAAATGTTTTTCCTTACTTTAACGCATTTGTAATCACTTCAAATTCTCAGTCTACCAAGAAGGGTATCCTTATTACTGCATACGCAACCACTTGGCGCTACAAGCCTTCGGGGGTGACTTATAAATTTTTAATTCTAAACTTGTACTATGCGTGTTCGTGCATTAGACAAAAATATTTTTCCTTACTTTAACGCATTTGTATCCAGTTCAAATTTTCACAGTCTACCAAGAAGGGTATCCTTATTACTGCATACGCAACCACTTGGCGCTACAAGCCGTCGGGAGTGACATAAATTTTTAATTCTAAACTTGTACTATGCGTGTTCGTGCATTATCCAAAAATGGTTTGCCTTACTTTAACGCATTTGTATCCAGTTCAAATTTTCACAGTCTACCAAGAAGGGTATCCTTGATACTGCATACGCAACCACTTTGCGCTACAAACCGTCGGGGGTGACTTATAAATTTTTAATTCTAAACTTGTACTATGCGTGTTCGTGCATTATCCAAAAATGGTTTTCCTTACTTTAACGCATTTGTATCCAGTTCAAATTTTCACAGTCTAGCAAGAAGGGTATCCTTATTACTGCATACGCAACTACTTGGCGCTACAAACCGTGGGGGGTGACTTATAAATTTTTAATTCTAAACTTGTACTATGCGTGTTCGTGCATTATCCAAAAAAGGTTTTCCTTACTTTAACGCATTTGTATTCAGTTCAAATTTTCACATTCTACCAAAAAGGGTATTCTTATTACTGAATACGCAACCACTTGGCGCTACAAACCGTCGGGGGTGACTTATAAATTTTTAATTCTAAACTTGTACTATGCGTGTTCGTGCATTATCCAAAAATGGTTTTCCTTACTTTAACGCATTTGTATCCACTTCAAATTTTCAGTCTACCAAGAAGGGTATCCTTATTACTGCATACGCAACCACTGGGCGCTACAAGCCGTCGGGGGTGACTTATACATTTTTAATTCTAAACTTGTACTATGCGTGTTCGTGCATTATCCAAAAATGGTTTTCCTTACTTTAACGCATTTGTATCCAGTTCAAATTTTCACAGTCTAGCAAGAAGGGTATCCTTATTACTGCATACGCATGCACTTGGCGCTACAAACCGTCGGGGTGACTTATAAATTTTTAATTCTAAACTTGTACTATGCGTGTTCGTGCATTATCCAAAAAAGGTTTTCCTTACTTTAACGCATTTGTATCCATTTCAAATTTTCACAGTCTACCAAGAAGGGTATCCTTATTACTGCATACGCAACCACTTGGCGCTACAAGCCGTCGGGGGTGACTTATACATTTTTAAATCTAAAGTTGTACTATGCGTGCTCGTGCATTAGACAAAAATGTTTTTCTTTACTTTAACGCATTTGTATCCAGTTCAACTTTTCAGTCTACCAAGAAGGCTATTCTTATTACTGCATACGCAACCACTTGGCGCTACAAACCGTCGGGGGTGACTTATAAATTTTTAATTCTAAACTTGTACTATGCGTGTTCGTGCATTATCCAAAAATGGTTTTCCTTACTTTAACGCTTTTGTATCCAGTTCAAATTTTCACATTCTACTAAGAAATGTATCCTTATTACTGCATACGCAACCACTTGGCGCTACAAACCGTCGGGGGTGACTTATAAATTTTTAATTCTAAACTTGTACTATGCGTGTTCGTGTATTATCCAAAAATGGTTTTCCTTACTTTATCGCATTTGTATCCTGTTCAAATTTTCACAGTCTACCGAGAAGGGTATCCTTGTTACTGCATACGCAACCACTTGGCGCTACAAACAGTCGGGGGTGACTTCTAAATTTTTAATTCTAAACTTGTACTATGCGTGTTCGTGCATTATCCAAAAATGGTTTTCCTTACTTTAACGCATTTGTATCCAGTTCAAATTTTCACAGTCTACCGAGAAGGGTATCCTTGTTACTGCATACGCAACCACTTGGCGCTACAAACCGTCGGGGGTGACATAAATTTTTAATTCTAAACTTGTACTATGCGTGTTCGTGCATTATCCAAAAATGGTTTTCCTAACTTTAACGCATTTGTATCCAGTTCAAATTTTCACAGTCTACCGAGAAGGGTATCCTTGTTACTGCATACGCAACCTCTTGGCGCTACAAACCGTCGGGGTGACTTATAAATTTTTAATTCTAAACTTGTTCTATGCGTGTTCGTGCATTATCCAAAAATGGTTTTCCTTACTTTAACGCACTTGTATCCAGTTCAAATTTTCACAGTCTACCAAGAACGGTATCCTTATTACTGCATACGCAACCACTTGGGGCTACAAACCGTCGGGGGT
>OY720462.1:25345029-25367529 GCA_963082715.1 Harpalus rubripes | reverse complement strand
ACTTTACACACTTGTTGCATAAATAACTATTTTTCTTACTTTATCGCATTTGTATCCAATTCATATTTTCACAGCCTACCAGAAAGGGTACCCTAATACTGTATACGCAACCACTTGGCGCTACAAGCCATCGGAGGTGATTTATTAATAATTAATTCTCAACTTAAACTGTGCGAGAATAAGAGATTTTTTTCTTACTTTAACGTATTTGTATCCAATTTATATACTCACAACCTACCAAGAAGGGTAGCGTAGTACTTGCATACGCAACCACTTGGCGCTACAAGCCGTCGGGGGTGACTTATAAATTTTTAATTCTAAACTTGTACTATGCGTGTTCGTGCATTATCCAAAAATGTTTTTCCTTACTTTAACGCATTTGTATCCAGTTCAAATTTTCACAGCCTACCAAGAAGGGTATCCTTATTACTGCATACGCAACCACTTGGCGCTACAAGCCGTCGGGGGTGACTTATAAATTTTTAATTCTAAACTTGTACTATGCGTGTTCGTGCATTATCCAAAAATGGTTTTCCTTACTTTAACGCATTTGTATCCAGTTCAAATTTTCACATTCTACCAAGAAGGGTATCCTTGTTACTGCATACGCAACCACTTGGCGCTACAAACCGTCGGGGGTGACTTATAAATTTTTAATTCTAAACTTGTACTATGCGTGTTCGTGCATTAGACAAAAATGTATTTCCTTACTTTAACGCATTTGTATCCAGTTCAAATTTTCACAGTCTACCAAGAAGGGTATCCTTATTACTGCATACGCAACCACTTGGCGCTACAAGCCGTCGGGGGTGACTAATAAATTTTTAATTCTAAACTTGTACTATGCGTGTTCGTGCATTATCCAAAAATGGTTTTCCTTACTTTAACGCATTTGTAGCCGGTTCAAATTTTCACAGACTACCAAGAAGGGTATCCTTATTACAGCATACGCAACCACTTGGCCCTACAAACCGTCGGGGGTGACTTATAAATTTTTAATTCTAAACTTGTACTATGCGTGTTCGTGCATTATCCAAAATGGTTTTCCTTACTTTAACGCATTTGTATCCAGTTTAAATTTTCACAGTCTACCGAGAAGGGTATCCTTGTTACTGCATACGCAACCACTTGGCGCTACAAACCGTCGGGGGTGACTTATAAATTTTTAATTCTAAACTTGTACTATGCGTGTTCGTGCATTATCCAAAAATGTTTTTCCTTACTTTAACGCATTTGTATCCAGTTCAAATTTTCACAGCCTACCAAGAAGGGTATCCTTATTACTGCATACGCAACCACTTGGCGCTACAAGCCGTCGGGGGTGACTTATAAATTTTTAATTCTAAACTTGTACTATGCGTGTTCGTGCATTATCCAAAAATGGTTTTCCTTACTTTAACGCATTTGTATCCAGTTCAAATTTTCACAGTCTACCAAGAAGGGTATCCTTGTTACTGCATACGCAACCACTTGGCGCTACAAACCGTCGGGGGTGACTTATAAATTTTTAATTCTAAACTTGTACTATGCGTGTTCGTGCATTATCCAAAAATGGTTTTCCTTACTTTAACGAATTTGTATCCGGTTCAAATTTTCACAGTCTACCGAGAAGGGTATCCTTGTTACTGCATACGCAACCTCTTGGCGCTACAAACAGTCGGGGGTGACTTATAAATTTTTAATTCTAAACTTGTAATATGCGTGTTCGTGCATTATCCAAAAATGGTTTTCCTTACTTTAACGCATTTGTATCCAGTTCAAATTTTCACAAACTACCGAGAAGGGTATTCTTGTTACTGCTTACGCAACCACTTGGCGCTACAAACCGTCGGGGTGACTTATAAATTTTTAATTCTAAACTTGTACTATGCGTGTTCGTGTATTATCCAAAAATGGTTTTCCTTACTTTAACGCATTTGTATCGAGTTCAAATTTTCACAGTCTACCAAGATGGGTATCCTTATTACTGCATACGCAACCACTTGACGCTACAAGCCGTCGGGGGTGACTTATAAATTTTTAATTCTAAACTTGTACTATGCGTGCTCGTGCATTAGACTACCAAGAAGGGTATCCTTATTACTGCATACGCAACCACTTGGCGCTACAACCCGTCGGGGGTGACATAAATTTTTAAATCTAAACTTGTACTATGCGTGTTCGTGCATTATCCAAAAATAGTTTTCCTTACTTTAACGCATTTGTATCGAGTTCAAATTTTCACAGTCTACCAAGAAGGGCATCCTTATTACTGCATACTCAACCACTTGGCGCTATAACCCGTCGGGGGTGACTTATAAATTTTTAATTCTAAACTTGTACTATGCGTGCTCGTGCATTAGACAAAAATGTTTTTCCTTACTTTAACGCATTTGTATCCAGTTCAAATTTTCACAGTCTACCAAGAAGGGTATCCTTATTACTGCATACGCAACCACTTGGCGCTACAAGCCGTCGGGGGTGACATATATTTTTAATTCTAAACTTGTACTATGCGTGCTCGTGCATTAGACAAAAATGTTTTTCCTTACTTTAACGCATTTGTATCCGGTTCTTATTGTCACAGTCTACCAAGAAGGGTATCCTTATTACTGCATACGCAACCACTTGACGCTACAAGCCGTCGAGGGTGACTTATAAATTTTTAATTCTAAACTTGTACTATTCGTGCTCGTGCATTAGACAAAAATGTTTTTCCTTACTTTAACGCATTTGTATCCAGTTCAAATTTTCACAGTCTACCAAGAAGGGTATCCTTATTACTGCATACGCAACCACTTGGCGCTACAAGCCGTCGGGGGTGACATACATTTTTAATTCTAAACTTGTACTATGCGTGCTCGTGCATTAGACAAAAATGTTTTTCCTTACTTTAACGCATTTGTATCCAGTTCAAATTTTCACAGTCTACCAAGAAGGGTATCATTATTACTGCATACGCAACCACTTGACGCTACAAGCCGTCGGGGGTGACTTATAAATTTTTAATTCTAAACTTGTACTATGCGTGCTCGTGCATTAGACTACCAAGAAGGGTATCCTTATTACTGCATACGCAACCACTTGGCGCTACAACCCGTCGGGGGTGACTTATAAATTTTTAATTCTAAACTTGTACTATGCGTGCTCGTGCATTAGACAAAAATGTTTTTCCTTACTTTAACGCACTTGTATCCAGTTCAAATTTTCACAGTCTACCAAGAACGGTATCCTTATTACTGCATACGCAACCACTTGGCGCTACAACCCGTCGGGGGTGACTTATAAATTTTTAATTCTAAACTTGTACTATGCGTGCTCGTGCATTAGACTACCAAGAAGGGTATCCTTATTACTGCATACGCAACCACTTGGCGCTACAACCCGTCGGGGGTGACTTATAAATTTTTAATTCTAAACTTGTACTATGCGTGCTCGTGCATTAGACAAAAATGTTTTTCCTTACTTTAACGCATTTGTATCCAGTTCAAATTTTCACAGTCTACCAAGAAGGGTATCCTTATTACTGCATACGCAACCACTTGGCGCTACAAGCCGTCGGGGGTGACATACATTTTTAATTCTAAACTTGTACTATGCGTGCTCGTGCATTAGACAAAAATGTTTTTCCTTACTTTAACGCATTTGTATCCAGTTCAAATTTTCACAGTCTACCAAGAAGGGTATCATTATTACTGCATACGCAACCACTTGACGCTACAAGCCGTCGGGGGTGACTTATAAATTTTTAATTCTAAACTTGTACTATGCGTGCTCGTGCATTAGACTACCAAGAAGGGTATCCTTATTACTGCATACGCAACCACTTGGCGCTACAACCCGTCGGGGGTGACTTATAAATTTTTAATTCTAAACTTGTACTATGCGTGCTCGTGCATTAGACAAAAATGTTTTTCCTTACTTTAACGCACTTGTATCCAGTTCAAATTTTCACAGTCTACCAAGAAGGGTATCCTTATTACTGCATACGCAACCACTTGGCGCTACAAGCCGTCGGGGGTGACATATATTTTTAATTCTAAACTTGTACTATGCGTGCTCGTGCATTAGACAAAAATGTTTTTCCTTACTTTAACGCATTTGTATCCGGTTCTTATTGTCACAGTCTACCAAGAAGGGTATCCTTATTACTGCATACGCAACCACTTGACGCTACAAGCCGTCGAGGGTGACTTATAAATTTTTAATTCTAAACTTGTACTATGCGTGCTCGTGCATTAGACAAAAATGTTTTTCCTTACTTTAACGCATTTGTATCCAGTTCAAATTTTCACAGTCTACCAAGAAGGGTATCCTTATTACTGCATACGCAACCACTTGGCGCTACAAGCCGTCGGGGGTGACATACATTTTTAATTCTAAACTTGTACTATGCGTGCTCGTGCATTAGACAAAAATGTTTTTCCTTACTTTAACGCATTTGTATCCAGTTCAAATTTTCACAGTCTACCAAGAAGGGTATCATTATTACTGCATACGCAACCACTTGACGCTACAAGCCGTCGGGGGTGACTTATAAATTTTTAATTCTAAACTTGTACTATGCGTGCTCGTGCATTAGACTACCAAGAAGGGTATCCTTATTACTGCATACGCAACCACTTGGCGCTACAAGTCGTGGGGGGTGACTTAGAAATTTTTAATTCTAAACTTGTACTATGCGTGTTCGTGCATTAGACAAAAATGTTTTTCCTTACTTTAACGCATTTGTATCCGGTTCAAATTTTTACAGTCTACCAAGAAGGGTATCCTTATTACTGCATACGCATGCACTTGGCGCTACAAATCGTCGGGGTAACTTATAAATTTTCAATTCTAAACTTGTACTATGCGTGTTCGTGCATTATCCAAAAATGGTTTTCCTTACTATAACGCATTAGTATCCATTTCAAATTTTCACAGTCTACCAAGAAGGGTATCCTTATTACTGCATACGCAACCACTTGGCGCTACAAGCCGTCGGGGGTGACTTATACATTTTTAATTCTAAAGTTGTTCTATGCGTGCTCGTGCATTAGACAAAAATGTTTTTCCTTACTTTAACGCATTTGTATCCAGTTCAAATTTTCACAGTCTACCAAGAAGGGTATCCTTATTACTGCATACGCAACCACTTGGCGCTACAAGCCGTCGGGGGTGACATACATTTTTAATTCTAAACTTGTACTATGCGTGCTCGTGCATTAGACAAAAATGTTTTCCCTTACTTTAACGCATTTGTATCCAGTTCAAATTTTCACAGTCTACCAAGAAGGGCATCCTTATTACTGCATACTCAACCACTTGGCGCTATAACCCGTCGGGGGTGACTTATAAATTTTTAATTATAAACTTGTACTATGCGTGCTCGTGCATTAGACAAAAATGTTTTTCCTTACTATAACGCATTTGTATCCGGTTCATATTGTCACAGTCTACCAAGAAGGGTATCCTTATTACTGCATACGCAACCACTTGGCGCTACAAGCCGTCGGGGGTGACATACATTTTTAATTCTAAACTTGTACTATGCGTGCTCGTGCATTAGACAAAAATGTTTTACCTTACTTTAACGCATTTGTATCCAGTTCAAATTTTCACAGTCTACCAAGAAGGGTATCCTTATTACTGCATACGCAACCACTTGACGCTACAAGCCGTCGGGGGTGACTTATAAATTTTTAATTCTAAACTTGTACTATTCGTGCTCGTGCATTAGACTACCAAGAAGGGTATCCTTATTACTGCATACGCAACCACTTGGCGCTACAACCCGTCGGGGGTGACTTATAAATTTTTAATTCTAAACTTGTACTATGCGTGCTCGTGCATTAGACAAAAATGTTTTTCCTTACTTTAACGCACTTGTATCCAGTTCAAATTTTCACAGTCTACCAAGAACGGTATCCTTATTACTGCATACGCAACCACTTGGCGCTACAAGCCGTGGGGGGTGACTTAGAAATTTTTAATTCTAAACTTGTACTATGCGTGTTCGTGCATGAGACAAAAATGTTTTTCCTTACTTTAACGCATTTGTATCCGGTTCAAATTTTTACAGTCTACCAAGAAGGGTATCCTTATTACTGCATACGCATGCACTTGGCGCTACAAATCGTCGGGGTGACTTATAAATTTTTAATTCTAAACTTGTACTATGCGTGTTCGTGCATTATCCAAAAATGGTTTTCCTTACTTTAACGCATTAGTATCCATTTCAAATTTTCACAGTCTACCAAGAAGGGTATCCTTATTACTGCATACGCAACCACTTGGCGCTACAAGCCGTCGGGGGTGACTTATACATTTTTAATTCTAAAGTTGTACTATGCGTGCTCGTGCATTAGACATAAATGTTTTTCTTTACTTTAACAAATTTGTTTCCAGTTCAAATTTTCACAGTCTACCAAGAAGGGTATCCTTATTACTGCATACGCAACCACTTGGCGCTACAAGCCGTCGGGGGTGACATACATTTTTAATTCTAAACTTGTACTATGCGTGCTCGTGCATTAGACAAAAATGTTTTTCCTTACTTTAACGCATTTGTATCCAGTTCATATTTTCACAGTCTACCAAGAAGGGTATCATTATTACTGCATACGCAACCACTTGACGCTACAAGCCGTCGGGGGTGACTTATAAATTTTTAATTCTAAACTTGTACTATGCGTGCTCGTGCATTAGACTACCAAGAAGGGTATCCTTATTACTGCATACGCAACCACTTGGCGCTACAACCCGTCGGGGGTGACTTATAAATTTTTAATTCTAAACTTGTACTATGCGTGCTCGTGCATTAGACAAAAATGTTTTTCCTTACTTTAACGCACTTGTATCCAGTTCAAATTTTCACAGTCTACCAAGAACGGTATCCTTATTACTGCATACGCAACCACTTGGCGCTACAAGCCGTGGGGGGTGACTTAGAAATTTTTAATTCTAAACTTGTACTATGCGTGTTCGTGCATTAGACAAAAATGTTTTTCCTTACTTTAACGCATTTGTATCCGGTTCAAATTTTTACAGTCTACCAAGAAGGGTATCCTTATTACTGCATACGCATGCACTTGGCGCTACAAATCGTCGGGGTGACTTATAAATTTTCAATTCTAAACTTGTACTATGCGTGTTCGTGCATTATCCAAAAATGGTTTTCCTTACTTTAACGCATTAGTATCCATTTCAAATTTTCACAGTCTACCAAGAAGGGTATCCTTATTACTGCATACGCAACCACTTGGCGCTACAAGCCGTCGGGGGTGACTTATACATTTTTAATTCTAAAGTTGTACTATGCGTGCTCGTGCATTAGACAAAAATGTTTTTCCTTACTTTAACGCATTTGTATCCAGTTCAAATTTTCACAGTCTACCAAGAAGGGTATCCTTATTACTGCATACGCAACCACTTGGCGCTACAAGCCGTCGGGGGTGACATACATTTTTAATTCTAAACTTGTACTATGCGTGCTCGTGCATTAGACAAAAATGTTTTCCCTTACTTTAACGCATTTGTATCCAGTTCAAATTTTCACAGTCTACCAAGAAGGGTATCCTTATTACTGCATACGCAACCACTTGGCGCTACAAGCCGTCGGGGGTGACTTATAAATTTTTAATTCTAAACTTGTACTATGCGTGCTCGTGCATTAGACTACCAAGAAGGGTATCCTTATTACTGCATACGCAACCACTTGGCGCTACAAGCCGTCGGGGGTGACATACATTTTTAATTCTAAACTTGTACTATGCGTGCTCGTGCATTAGACAAAAATGTTTTCCCTTACTTTAACGCATTTGTATCCAGTTCAAATTTTCACAGTCTACCAAGAAGGGCATCCTTATTACTGCATACCCAACCACTTGGCGCTATAACCCGTCGGGGGTGACTTATAAATTTTTAATTATAAACTTGTACTATGCGTGCTCGTGCATTAGACAAAAATGTTTTTCCTTACTTTAACGCATTTGTATCCGGTTCATATTGTCACAGTCTACCAAGAAGGGTATCCTTATTACTGCATACGCAACCACTTGGCGCTACAAGCCGTCGGGGGTGACATACATTTTTAATTCTAAACTTGTACTATGCGTGCTCGTGCATTAGACAAAAATGTTTTACCTTACTTTAACGCATTTGTATCCAGTTCAAATTTTCACAGTCTACCAAGAAGGGTATCCTTATTACTGCATACGCAACCACTTGACGCTACAAGCCGTCGGGGGTGACTTATAAATTTTTAATTCTAAACTTGTACTATTCGTGCTCGTGCATTAGACTACCAAGAAGGGTATCCTTATTACTGCATACGCAACCACTTGGCGCTACAACCCGTCGGGGGTGACTTATAAATTTTTAATTCTAAACTTGTACTATGCGTGCTCGTGCATTAGACAAAAATGTTTTTCCTTACTTTAACGCACTTGTATCCAGTTCAAATTTTCACAGTCTACCAAGAACGGTATCCTTATTACTGCATACGCAACCACTTGGCGCTACAAGCCGTGGGGGGTGACTTAGAAATTTTTAATTCTAAACTTGTACTATGCGTGTTCGTGCATGAGACAAAAATGTTTTTCCTTACTTTAACGCATTTGTATCCGGTTCAAATTTTTACAGTCTACCAAGAAGGGTATCCTTATTACTGCATACGCATGCACTTGGCGCTACAAATCGTCGGGGTGACTTATAAATTTTTAATTCTAAACTTGTACTATGCGTGTTCGTGCATTATCCAAAAATGGTTTTCCTTACTTTAACGCATTAGTATCCATTTCAAATTTTCACAGTCTACCAAGAAGGGTATCCTTATTACTGCATACGCAACCACTTGGCGCTACAAGCCGTCGGGGGTGACTTATACATTTTTAATTCTAAAGTTGTACTATGCGTGCTCGTGCATTAGACATAAATGTTTTTCTTTACTTTAACAAATTTGTTTCCAGTTCAAATTTTCACAGTCTACCAAGAAGGGTATCCTTATTACTGCATACGCAACCACTTGGCGCTACAAGCCGTCGGGGGTGACATACATTTTTAATTCTAAACTTGTACTATGCGTGCTCGTGCATTAGACAAAAATGTTTTTCCTTACTTTAACGCATTTGTATCCAGTTCATATTTTCACAGTCTACCAAGAAGGGTATCATTATTACTGCATACGCAACCACTTGACGCTACAAGCCGTCGGGGGTGACTTATAAATTTTTAATTCTAAACTTGTACTATGCGTGCTCGTGCATTAGACTACCAAGAAGGGTATCCTTATTACTGCATACGCAACCACTTGGCGCTACAACCCGTCGGGGGTGACTTATAAATTTTTAATTCTAAACTTGTACTATGCGTGCTCGTGCATTAGACAAAAATGTTTTTCCTTACTTTAACGCACTTGTATCCAGTTCAAATTTTCACAGTCTACCAAGAACGGTATCCTTATTACTGCATACGCAACCACTTGGCGCTACAAGCCGTGGGGGGTGACTTAGAAATTTTTAATTCTAAACTTGTACTATGCGTGTTCGTGCATTAGACAAAAATGTTTTTCCTTACTTTAACGCATTTGTATCCGGTTCAAATTTTTACAGTCTACCAAGAAGGGTATCCTTATTACTGCATACGCATGCACTTGGCGCTACAAATCGTCGGGGTGACTTATAAATTTTCAATTCTAAACTTGTACTATGCGTGTTCGTGCATTATCCAAAAATGGTTTTCCTTACTTTAACGCATTAGTATCCATTTCAAATTTTCACAGTCTACCAAGAAGGGTATCCTTATTACTGCATACGCAACCACTTGGCGCTACAAGCCGTCGGGGGTGACTTATACATTTTTAATTCTAAAGTTGTACTATGCGTGCTCGTGCATTAGACAAAAATGTTTTTCCTTACTTTAACGCATTTGTATCCAGTTCAAATTTTCACAGTCTACCAAGAAGGGTATCCTTATTACTGCATACGCAACCACTTGGCGCTACAAGCCGTCGGGGGTGACATACATTTTTAATTCTAAACTTGTACTATGCGTGCTCGTGCATTAGACAAAAATGTTTTCCCTTACTTTAACGCATTTGTATCCAGTTCAAATTTTCACAGTCTACCAAGAAGGGTATCCTTATTACTGCATACGCAACCACTTGGCGCTACAAGCCGTCGGGGGTGACTTATACATTTTTAATTCTAAAGTTGTACTATGCGTGCTCGTGCATTAGACATAAATGTTTTTCTTTACTTTAACAAATTTGTTTCCAGTTCAAATTTTCACAGTCTACCAAGAAGGGTATCCTTATTACTGCATACGCAACCACTTGGCGCTACAAGCCGTCGGGGGTGACATACATTTTTAATTCTAAACTTGTACTATGCGTGCTCGTGCATTAGACTACCAAGAAGGGTATCCTTATTACTGCATACGCAACCACTTGGCGCTACAACCCGTCGGGGGTGACTTATAAATTTTTAATTCTAAACTTGTACTATGCGTGCTCGTGCATTAGACAAAAATGTTTTTCCTTACTTTAACGCACTTGTATCCAGTTCAAATTTTCACAGTCTACCAAGAACGGTATCCTTATTACTGCATACGCAACCACTTGGCGCTACAAGCCGTGGGGGGTGACTTAGAAATTTTTAATTCTAAACTTGTACTATGCGTGTTCGTGCATGAGACAAAAATGTTTTTCCTTACTTTAACGCATTTGTATCCGGTTCATATTGTCACAGTCTACCAAGAAGGGTATCCTTATTACTGCATACGTAACCACTTGGCGCTACAAGCCGTCGGGGGTGACATACATTTTTAATTCTAAACTTGTACTATGCGTGTTCGTGCATTAGACAAAAATGTTTTTCCTTACTTTAACGCATTTGTATCCGGTTCATATTGTCACAGTCTACCAAGAAGGGTATCCTTATTACTGCATACGCAACCACTTGGCGCTACAAGCCGTCGGGGGTGACATACATTTTTAATTCTAAACTTGTACTATGCGTGCTCGTGCATTAGACAAAAATGTTTTTCCTTACTTTAACGCATTTGTATCCAGTTCAAATTTTCACAGTCTACCAAGAAGGGTATCCTTATTACTGCATACGCAACCACTTGACGCTACAAGCCTTCGGGGGTGACTTATAAATTTTTAATTCTAAACTTGTACTATGCGTGCTCGTGCATTAGACTACCAAGAAGGGTATCCTTATTACTGCATACGCAACCACTTGGCGCTACAACCCGTCGGGGGTGACTTATAAATTTTTAATTCTAAACTTGTACTATGCGTGCTCGTGCATTAGACAAAAATGTTTTTCCTTACTTTAACGCACTTGTATCCAGTTCAAATTTTCACAGTCTACCAAGAACGGTATCCTTATTACTGCATACGCAACCACTTGGCGCTACAAGCCGTGGGGGGTGACTTAGAAATTTTTAATTCTAAACTTGTACTATGCGTGTTCGTGCATGAGACAAAAATGTTTTTCCTTACTTTAACGCATTTGTATCCGGTTCAAATTTTTACAGTCTACCAAGAAGGGTATCCTTATTACTGCATACGCATGCACTTGGCGCTACAAATCGTCGGGGTGACTTATAAATTTTTAATTCTAAACTTGTACTATGCGTGTTCGTGCATTATCCAAAAATGGTTTTCCTTACTTTAACGCATTAGTATCCATTTCAAATTTTCACAGTCTACCAAGAAGGGTATCCTTATTACTGCATACGCAACCACTTGGCGCTACAACCCGTCGGGGGTGACTTATACATTTTTAATTCTAAAGTTGTACTATGCGTGCTCGTGCATTAGACATAAATGTTTTTCTTTACTTTAACAAATTTGTTTCCAGTTCAAATTTTCACAGTCTACCAAGAAAGGTATCCTTATTATTGCATACGCAACCACTTGGCGCTACAAGCCGTCGGGGGTGACATACATTTTTAATTCTAAACTTGTACTATGCGTGCTCGTGCATTAGACAAAAATGTTTTTCCTTACTTTAACGCATTTGTATCCAGTTCAAATTTTCACAGTCTACCAAGAAGGGTATCCTTATTACTGCATACGCAACCACTTGACGCTACAAGCCGTCGGGGGTGACTTATAAATTTTTAATTCTAAACTTGTACTATGCGTGCTCGTGCATTAGACTACCAAGAAGGGTATCCATATTACTGCATACGCAACCACTTGGCGCTACAACCCGTCGGGGGTGACTTATAAATTTTTAATTCTAAACTTGTACTATGCGTGCTCGTGCATTAGACAAAAATGTTTTTCCTACTTTAACGCACTTGTATCCAGTTCAAATTTTCACAGTCTACCAAGAACGGTATCCTTATTACTGCATACGCATGCACTTGGCGCTACAAATCGTCGGGGTGACTTATAAATTTTTAATTCTAAACTTGTACTATGCGTGTTCGTGCATTATCCAAAAATGGTTTTCCTTACTTTAACGCATTAGTATCCATTTCAAATTTTCACAGTCTACCAAGAAGGGTATCCTTATTTCTGCATACGCAACCACTTGGCGCTACAAGCCGTCGGGGGTGACTTATACATTTTTAATTCTAAAGTTGTACTATGCGTGCTCGTGCATTAGACAAAAATGTTTTTCCTTACTTTAACGCATTTGTATCCAGTTCAAATTTTCACAGTCTATTAAGAAGGCTATCCTTATTACTGCATACGCAACAACTTGGCGCTACAAACCGTCGGGGGTGACTTATAAATTTTTAATTCTAAACTTGTACTATGCGTGTACGTGCATTCTCCAAAAATGGTTTTCCTTACTTTAACGCATTTGTATCCAGTTCAAATTTTCACAGTCTACCAAGAATGGTATACTTATTACTGCATACACAACCACTTGGCGCTACATACCGTCGGGGGTGACTTATAAATTTTTAATTCTAAACTTGTACTATGCGTGTTTGTGCATTATCCAAAAATGGTTTTCCTTACTTTAACGCATTTGTATCCAGTTCAAATTTTCACAGTCTACCGAGAAGGGTATCCTTATTACTGCATACGAAACCACTTGGCGCTACAAGCCATCGGGGGTGACATACATTTTTAATTCTAAACTTGTAATATGCGTGCTCGTGCATTAGACAAAAATGTTTTTCCTTACTTTAACGCATTTGTATCCAGTTCAAATTTTCACAGTCTACCAAGAAGGGTATCCTTATTACTGCATACGCAACCACTTGGCGCTACAAGCCATCGGGGGTGACATACATTTTTAATTCTAAACTTGTACTATGCGTGCTCGTGCATTAGACAAAAATGTTTTTCCTTACTTTAACGCATTTGTATCCAGTTCAAATTTTCACAGTCTACCAAGAAGGGTATCCTTATGACTGCATACGCAACCACTTGGCGCTACAAACCGTCGGGGGTGACTTATAAATTTTTAATTCTAAACTTGTACTATGCGTGTTTGTGCATTATCCAAAAATGTTTTTCCTTACTTTAACGCATTTGTATCCAGTTCAAATTTTCACAGTCTACCAAGAAGGGTATCCTTATTACTGCATACGCAACCACTTGGCGCTACAAGCCATCGGGGGTGACATACATTTTTAATTCTAAACTTGTACTATGCGTGCTCGTGCATTAGACAAAAATGTTTTTCCTTACTTTAACGCATTTGTATCCAGTTCAAATTTTCACAGTCTACCAAGAAGGGTATCCTTATGACTGCATACGCAACCACTTGGCGCTACAAGCCGTCGGGGGTGACTTATAAATTTTTAATTCTAAACTTGTACTATGCGTGTTCGTGCATTAGACAAAAATGTTTTTCCTTACTTCAACGCATTTGTATCCGGTTTAAATTTCCACAGTCTACCAAGAAGGGTATCCTTATTACTGCATACGCAACCACTTGGCGCTACAAGCCGGCGGGGGTGAATTATAAATTTTTAATTCTAAACTTGTACTATGCGTGCTCGTGCATTAGCCAAAAATGGTTTTCCTTACTTTAACGCAATTGTATCCAGTTCAAATTTTCACAGTCTATCAAGAAGGTTATCCTAATTACTGCATACGCAACCACTTGGCGCTACAAGCCTTCGGGGGTGACTTATAAATTTTTAAATCTAAACTTATACCATGCGTGCTCGTGCATTAGACAAAAATATTTTTCCTTACTTTAACGCATTTGTATCCAGTTCAAATTTTCACAGTCTATCAAGAAGGGTATCCTTATTACTACATACGCAACCACTTGGCGCTACAAGCCGGCGGGCGTGACTTATAAATTTTTAATTCTAAACTTGTACAATGCGTGCTCGTACATTAGACAAAAATGTTTTTCCATACTTTAACGCATTTGTATCCAGTTCAAATTTTATTATTATTGCATACGCAACACTTGGCGCTACAAGCCTTCGGGGGTGACTTATAAATTTTTAAATCTAAACTTATACTATGCGTGTTCGTGCATTAGACAAAAATGTTTTTCCTTACTTTAACGCATTTGTCTCCAGGTCAAATTTTCACAGTCTACCAAGAATGGTGTATCCTTATTACTGCATACGCAACCACTTGGCGCTACAAGCCGGCGGTGGTGACTTATAAATTTTTAATTCTGAACTTGTACTGTGCGTGTTCGTGCATTAGACAAAAATGTTTTCCTTACTTTAACGCATTTGTATTCACTTCAAATTGTCAGTCTACCAAGAAGGGTATCCTTATTACTGCATACGCAACCACTTGGCGCTACAAGCCGTCGGGGGTGACATACATCTTTAATTCTAAACTTGTACTATGCGTGCTCGTGCATTAGACAAAAATGTTTTTCCTTACTTTAACGCATTTGTATCCAGTTCAAATTTTCACAGTCTACCAAGAAGGGTATCCTTATTACTGCATACGCAACCACTTGACGCTACAAGCCGTCGGGGGTGACTTATAAATTTTTAATTCTAAACTTGTACTATGCGTGCTCGTGCATTAGACAAAAATGTTTTTCCTTACTTTAACGCACTTGTATCCAGTTCAAATTTTCACAGTCTACCAAGAACGGTATCCTTATTACTGCATACGCAACCACTTGGCGCTACAAGCCGTGGGGGGTGACTTAGAAATTTTTAATTCTAAACTTGTACTATACGTGTTCGTGCATTAGACAAAAATGTTTTTCCTTACTTTAACGCATTTGTATCCGGTTCAAATTTTTACAGTCTACCAAGAAGGGTATCCTTATTACTGCATACGCATGCACTTGGCGCTACAAATCGTCGGGGTGACTTATAAATTTTTAATTCTAAACTTGTACTATGCGTGTTCGTGCATTATCCAAAAATGGTTTTCCTTACTTTAACGCATTAGTATCCATTTCAAATTTTCACAGTCTACCAAGAAGGGTATCCTTATTACTGCATACGCAACCACTTGGCGCTACAAGCCGTCGGGGGTGACTTATACATTTTTAATTCTAAAGTTATACTATGCGTGCTCGTGCATTAGACAAAAATGTTTTTCCTTAATTTAACGCATTTGTATCCAGTTCAAATTTTCACAGTCTACCAAGAAGGGTATCCTTATTACTGCATAAGCAACCACTTGGCGCTACAAGCCGTCGGGGGTGACATACATTTTTAATTCTAAACTTGTACTATGCGTGCTCGTGCATTAGACAAAAATGTTTTTCCTTACTTTAACGCATTTGTATCCAGTTCAAATTTTCACAGTCTACCAAGAATGGTATCCTTATTACTGCATACACAACCACTTGGCGCTACAAACCGTCGGGGGTGACTTATAAATTTTTAATTCTAAACTTGTACTATGCGTGTTTGTGCATTATCCAAAAATGGTTTTCCTTACTTTAACGCATTTGTATCCAGGTCAAATTTTCACAGTCTACCGAGAAGGGTATCCTTATTACTGCATACGCAACCACTTGGCGCTACAAGCCGTCGGGGGTGACTTATTAATTTTTAATTCTGAACTTGTACTATGCGTGTTCGTGCATTAGACAAAAATGTTTTTCCTTACTTTAACGCATTTGTATCCAGTTCAAATTTTCACAGTCTACCAAGAAGGGTATCCTTATTACTGCATACGCAACCACTTGGCGCTACAAGCCGTCGGGGGTAACTTATAAATTTTTAATTCTAAACTTGTACTATGCGTGTTCGTGCATTAGCCAAAAATGTTTTTCCTTACTTTAACGCATTTGTATCCAGTTCAAATTTTCACAGTCTACCGAGAAGGGTGTAACCTTATTACTGCATACGCAACCACTTGGCGCTACAAGCCGGCGGGGGTGACTTATAAATTTTTAATTCTGAACTTGTACTGTGCGTGTTCGTGCATTAGACAAAAATGTTTTCCTTACTTTAACGCATTTGTATTCACTTCAAATTGTCAGTCTACCAAGAAGGGTATTCTTATTACTGCATACGCAACCACTTGGCGCTACAAGCCTTCGGGGGTGACTTATAATTTTTTCAATCTAAACTTATACTATGCGTGTTCGTGCATTAGACAAAAATGTTTTTCCTTAGTTTAACGCATTTGTATCCAGTTCAAATTTTCACAGTCTACCAAGAAGAGTATCCTTATTACTACATACGCAACCACTTGGCGCTACAAGCCGGCGGGCGTGACTTATAAATTTTTAATTCTAAACTTGTACTATGCGTGCTCGTGCATTAGACAAAAATGTTTTTCCTTATTTTAACGCAGTTGTATCCAGTTCAAATTTTCACAGTCTATCAAGAAGGGTATCCTAATTACTGCATACGCAACCACTTGGCGCTACAAGCCTTCGGGGGTGACTTATAAATTTTTAAATCTAAACTTATACCATGCGTGCTCGTGCATTAGACAAAAATATTTTTACTTACTTTAACGCATTTGTATCCAGTTCAAATTTTCACAGTCTACCAAGAAGAGTATCCTTATTACTACATATTCAACCACTTGGCGCTACAAGCCGTCGGGGGTGACTTATAAATTTTTAATTCTATACTTGTACTATGCGTGCTCGTGCATTAGACTACCAAGAAGGGTATCCATATTACTGCATACGCAACCACTTGGCGCTACAACCCGTCGGGGGTGACTTATAAATTTTTAATTCTAAACTTGTACTATGCGTGCTCGTGCATTAGACAAAAATGTTTTTCCTAATTTAACGCACTTGTATCCAGTTCAAATTTTCACAGTCTACCAAGAACGGTATCCTTATTACTGCATACGCAACCACTTGGCGGTACAAGCCGTCGGGGGTGACTTATACATTTTTAATTCTAAAGTTGTACTATGCGTGCTCGTGCATTAGACAAAAATGTTTTTCCTTACTTTAACGCATTTGTATCCAGTTCAAATTTTCACAGTCTATTAAGAAGGCTATCCTTATTACTGCATACGCAACAACTTGGCGCTACAAACCGTCGGGGGTGACTTATAAATTTTTAATTCTAAACTTGTACTATGCGTGTACGTGCATTCTCCAAAAATGGTTTTCCTTACTTTAACGCATTTGTATCCAGTTCAAATTTTCACAGTCTACCAAGAAGGGTATCCTTATTACTGCATACGCAACCACTTGGCGCTACAAGCCGTCGGGGGTAACTTATAAATTTTTAATTCTAAACTTGTACTATGCGTGTTCGTGCATTAGCCAAAAATGTTTTTCCTTACTTTAACGCATTTGTATCCAGTTCAAATTTTCACAGTCTACCGAGAAGGGTGTAACCTTATTACTGCATACGCAACCACTTGGCGCTACAAGCCGGCGGGGGTGACTTATAAATTTTTAATTCTGAACTTGTACTGTGCGTGTTCGTGCATTAGACAAAAATGTTTTCCTTACTTTAACGCATTTGTATTCACTTCAAATTGTCAGTCTACCAAGAAGGGTATTCTTATTACTGCATACGCAACCACTTGGCGCTACATGCCTTCGGGGGTGACTTATAATTTTTTAAATCTAAACTTATACTTTGCGTGTTCGTGCATTAGACAAAAATGTTTTTCCTTACTTTAACGCATTTGTATCCAGTTCAAATTTTCACAGTCTACCAAGAAGAGTATCCTTATTACTACATACGCAACCACTTGGCGCTACAAGCCGGCGGGCGTGACTTATAAATTTTTAATTCTAAACTTGTACTATGCGTGTTCGTGCATTAGCCAAAAATGTTTTTCCTTACTTTAACGCATTTGTATCCAGTTCAAATTTTCACAGTCTACCGAGAAGAATATCCTTATTACTACATACGCAACCACTTGGCGCTACAAGCCAGCGGGGGTGACTTATAAATTTTTAATTCTGAACTTGTACTGTGCGTGTTCGTGCATTAGACAAAAATGTTTTCCTTACTTTAACGCATTTGTATTCACTTCAAATTGTCAGTCTACCAAGAAGGGTATTCTTATTACTGCATACGCAACCACTTGGCGCTACATGCCTTCGGGGGTGACTTATAATTTTTTAAATCTAAACTTATACTTTGCGTGTTCGTGCATTAGACAAAAATGTTTTTCCTTATTTTAACGCAGTTGTATGCAGTTCAAATTTTCACAGTCTATCAAGAAGGGTATCCTTATTATTGCATACGCAACAACTTGGCGCTACAAGCCTTCGGGGGTGACTTATAAATTTTTAAATCTAAACTTATACTATGCGTGTTCGTGCATTAGACAAAAATGTTTTTCCTTACTTTAACGCATTTGTATCCAGGTCAAATTTTCACAGTCTACCAAGAAGGGTATCCTTATTACTGCATACGCAACCACTTGGCGCTACAAGCCGTGGGGGGTGACATAAATTTTTAATTCTAAACTTGTACTATGCGTGCTCGTGCATTAGACATAAATGTTTTTCTTTACTTTAACAAATTTGTTTCCAGTTCAAATTTTCACAGTCTACCAAGAAGGGTATCCTTATTACTGCATACGCAACCACTTGGCGCTACAAGCCGTGGGGGGTGACATAAATTTTTAATTCTAAACTTGTACTATGCGTGCTCGTGCATTAGACATAAATGTTTTTCTTTACTTTAACAAATTTGTTTCCAGTTCAAATTTTCACAGCCTACCAAGAAGGGTATCCTTATTACTGCATACGCAACCACTTGGCGCTACAAGCCGTCGGGGGTGGCTTATCATCTTTAATTCTAAACTTGTACTATGCGTGCTCGTGCATTAGACATAAATGTTTTTCCTTACTTTAACGCATTTGTATTCACTTCAAATTTTCAGTCTACCAAGAAGGGTATCCTTATTACTGCATACGCAACCACTTGGCGCTACAAGCCTTCGGGGGTGACTTATAAATTTTTAAATCTAAACTTATACTATGCGTGTTCGTGCATTAGACAAAAATGTTTTTCCTTACTTTAACGCATTTGTATCCAGTTCAAATTTTCACAGTCTACCAAGAAGGGTATCCTTATTACTGCATACGCAACCACTTGGCGCTACAAACCGTCGGGGGTGACTTATAAATTTTTAATTCTAAACTTGTACTATGCGTGTTCGTGCATTAGACAAAAATATTTTTCCTTACTTTAACGCATTTGTATCCAGTTCAAATTTTCACAGTCTACCAAGAAGGGTATCCTTATTACTGCATACGCAACCACTTGGCGCTACAAGCCGTCGGGAGTGACATAAATTTTTAATTCTAAACTTGTACTATGCGTGTTCGTGCATTATCCAAAAATGGTTTTCCTTACTTTAACGCATTTGTATCCAGTTCAAATTTTCACAGTCTACCAAGAAGGGTATCCTTATTACTGCATACGCAACCACTTGGCGCTACAAGCCGTGGGGGGTGACATAAATTTTTAATTCTAAACTTGTACTATGCGTGCTCGTGCATTAGACATAAATGTTTTTCTTTACTTTAACAAATTTGTTTCCAGTTCAAATTTTCACAGCCTACCAAGAAGGGTATCCTTATTACTGCATACGCAACCACTTGGCGCTACAAGCCGTCGGGGGTGGCTTATCATCTTTAATTCTAAACTTGTACTATGCGTGCTCGTGCATTAGACATAAATGTTTTTCCTTACTTTAACGCATTTGTATTCACTTCAAATTTTCAGTCTACCAAGAAGGGTATCCTTATTACTGCATACGCAACCACTTGGCGCTACAAGCCTTCGGGGGTGACTTATAAATTTTTAAATCTAAACTTATACTATGCGTGTTCGTGCATTAGACAAAAATGTTTTTCCTTACTTTAACGCATTTGTATCCAGTTCAAATTTTCACAGTCTACCAAGAAGGGTATCCTTATTACTGCATACGCAACCACTTGGCGCTACAAACCGTCGGGGGTGACTTATAAATTTTTAATTCTAAACTTGTACTATGCGTGTTCGTGCATTAGACAAAAATATTTTTCCTTACTTTAACGCATTTGTATCCAGTTCAAATTTTCACAGTCTACCAAGAAGGGTATCCTTATTACTGCATACGCAACCACTTGGCGCTACAAGCCGTCGGGAGTGACATAAATTTTTAATTCTAAACTTGTACTATGCGTGTTCGTGCATTATCCAAAAATGGTTTTCCTTACTTTAACGCATTTGTATCCAGTTCAAATTTTCACAGTCTACCAAGAAGGGTATCCTTATTACTACATACGCAACTACTTGGCGCTACAAACCGTGGGGGGTGACTTATAAATTTTTAATTCTAAACTTGTACTATGCGTGTTCGTGCATTATCCAAAAAAGGTTTTCCTTACTTTAACGCATTTGTATTCAGTTCAAATTTTCACATTCTACCAAAAAGGGTATTCTTATTACTGAATACGCAACCACTTTGCGCTACAAACCGTCGGGGGTGACTTATAAATTTTTAATTCTAAACTTGTACTATGCGTGTTCGTGCATTATCCAAAAATGGTTTTCCTTACTTTAACGCATTTGTATCCAGTTCAAATTTTCACAGTCTAGCAAGAAGGGTATCCTTATTACTGCATACGCAACTACTTGGCGCTACAAACCGTGGGGGGTGACTTATAAATTTTTAATTCTAAACTTGTACTATGCGTGTTCGTGCATTATCCTAAAAAGGTTTTCCTTACTTTAACGCATTTGTATTCAGTTCAAATTTTCACATTCTACCAAAAAGGGTATTCTTATTACTGAATACGCAACCACTTGGCGCTACAAACCGTCGGGGGTGACTTATAAATTTTTAATTCTAAACTTGTACTATGCGTGTTCGTGCATTATCCAAAAATGGTTTTCCTTACTTTAACGCATTTGTATCCACTTCAAATTTTCAGTCTACCAAGAAGGGTATCCTTATTACTGCATACGCAACCACTGGGCGCTACAAGCCGTCGGGGGTGACTTATACATTTTTAATTCTAAACTTGTACTATGCGTGTTCGTGCATTATCCAAAAATGGTTTTCCTTACTTTAACGCATTTGTATCCAGTTCAAATTTTCACAGTCTAGCAAGAAGGGTATCCTTATTACTGCATACGCATGCACTTGGCGCTACAAACCGTCGGGGTGACTTATAAATTTTTAATTCTAAACTTGTACTATGCGTGTTCGTGCATTATCCAAAAAAGGTTTTCCTTACTTTAACGCATTTGTATCCATTTCAAATTTTCACAGTCTACCAAGAAGGGTATCCTTATTACTGCATACGCAACCACTTGGCGCTACAAGCCGTCGGGGGTGACTTATACATTTTTAAATCTAAAGTTGTACTATGCGTGCTCGTGCATTAGACAAAAATGTTTTTCTTTACTTTAACGCATTTGTATCCAGTTCAACTTTTCAGTCTACCAAGAAGGCTATTCTTATTACTGCATACGCAACCACTTGGCGCTACAAACCGTCGGGGGTGACTTATAAATTTTTAATTCTAAACTTGTACTATGCGTGTTCGTGCATTATCCAAAAATGGTTTTCCTTACTTTAACGCTTTTGTATCCAGTTCAAATTTTCACATTCTACTAAGAAATGTATCCTTATTACTGCATACGCAACCACTTGGCGCTACAAACCGTCGGGGGTGACTTATAAATTTTTAATTCTAAACTTGTACTATGCGTGTTCGTGTATTATCCAAAAATGGTTTTCCTTACTTTAACGCATTTGTATCCTGTTCAAATTTTCACAGTCTACCGAGAAGGGTATCCTTGTTACTGCATACGCAACCACTTGGCGCTACAAACAGTCGGGGGTGACTTCTAAATTTTTAATTCTAAACTTGTACTATGCGTGTTCGTGCATTATCCAAAAATGGTTTTCCTTACTTTAACGCATTTGTATCCAGTTCAAATTTTCACAGTCTACCGAGAAGGGTATCCTTGTTACTGCATACGCAACCACTTGGCGCTACAAACCGTCGGGGGTGACATAAATTTTTAATTCTAAACTTGTACTATGCGTGTTCGTGCATTATCCAAAAATGGTTTTCCTAACTTTAACGCATTTGTATCCAGTTCAAATTTTCACAGTCTACCGAGAAGGGTATCCTTGTTACTGCATACGCAACCTCTTGGCGCTACAAACCGTCGGGG